>VZQC01011260.1:444351-538336 GCA_009823505.1 Rhizomys pruinosus
TCTTTATGGACTGGACACGGGCTGAAGTCCCAATACTGGATCTCCAAGACCTCCACTGAACAGACGATGAGTGACACCACCATATCATTTTTTTTACATTTTTATAGAAATATATATATATATAGAAAATATATATGATATAGAGATATGTATGTGGGTTTGTATAGTGCAATGAGATTAGGTAGGGGTGCGCGGGAGTTACCATAGTGGCACAGCTCAAATGAGAGGACAACTGTAGAAGTGTCATGGTTACCTCTCCTACCATGTGGTGTCTGGAAGGATATACTCGGGTTATCTTCTGGCTTTCTAGCAAAATGCCTTTCCTACTGACCGATTCTCCCAACACTTTTTTTTTTTTTTTTTTTTGTCTTTTTAAGACAGGGTCTCCATGTAGCCCCAGCTGTCCTGGAACTCACTCTGTAGACCAGGCTGGCCTTGAACTCACAAAGATCCACCTGCCTCTGCTTCCCAAGTGCTAGGATTAAAGGCATGCTTCAGACCAGTGAATAAATATAGGCAATGAACATAAGGAGTGTCCATATAAACCCAATTAGCAAACATCTGAGTCCAGTTCTTATACAACCCAGACACAAATATGCTGATCAAATAAAAGTCCAGTCCATTTTTGTCGTGATCTCACAGTTTATTCCCCTCCTTGGCCCTTACAATCTGACATGCCACCCTCTTCTGAGAGAGTCCCTGGGCTTTGGAGGGGAAGGCAAGAGAGAGTATGAGAGAGAAAATCCATTTTGGGGGGGGGGCTGGAGAGATGGATGGCTCAGCAGTTAAGAGCACTGACTGCTCTTGTAGAGGACCTGGGTTCAATTCCCAGCACCCACATGGCACCTAAGAACCATCTTTAACTCCAGTTCCAGAGGAATGCGACACCCTCTTCTGACCTCCGCAGCTTTGCACAACTAACTCGGGTACACCTATCTACATGTAGACAGTACCCTCATACACATAAAAAATAATAAATAGAGCTGGAGAGATGGCCTAGTGATTAAGAGCGCCGAATGCTCTTGCAGAGGACTGGAGTTTGATCCCCAGCACCCACATGGCGGCTGAGAACCGTCTTTAACTCCAGTTCCAGGGAAATCTGACACCTCTTCTGACTTCCACGGCATTGCCTCACACAGGTACACCAACCTACATACAGACAGTACACTCATTCACATAAAAATAAATAAAACTTAAAAAATATAAAAAGAAAGAAAGAAGGAAGATCCATTTTTTTCATATCAAACTCTTGAGTCTGTCCAAGTTCTGTTTGCAATGGACTGGTGGCTCGTTTAGAAGTCTCCCTTTAATTCTAGTAATAAAACACATAGTAACAAATATTACCATTATAACAAGTTACACTACGGGCTCAAACACATTCTTGGATGGTGTCTTGGTTGGGGCATTATAGCTCTTTGACAAAGAGATGTCAGTACCTTTTTTAATGTGGCTTATAAAGTCTCCTGACACGCTAGGGGACACCAAGGCTGTAGTATCAGCTGTGTTTCCCATCCTCCGACACTTTTTTTTTTTTTTTTTTAGGTCTTTTTTGAAGACAGGGTCCTCCCATGTAAACACCCAGCATGTCCTGGCACTCACTCTGTCAACCAGGCAGGCCTTGATTACACAGATCAAACCTGATTACTGGCCTCCAGTGCTAGATGAACAGGCCATGTGCCCACCAAACGCCTGGCTTAAAGAATTTTTTTCAAAGAGAAATTTTTGGTTTTGCAGCAGAATTATTCTTATTTTGCAATTTTCTTAAAATTATGAATGGTGGTATATAGAAATACAACATATTTTTGAAAATATTATCACCTGTTTACTGTATTCTTTTTTGTTTGGTTTTGTTTTTTGTTGTTGGTTTTTGTAATTTTGTTTGGTTTGGAGACAGGGTCTCCCTTTTTTTTTTTTTTGATACAAGGTCTCACAGAGTTGTCCATGCTGGTCTTGAACTCTAGATATCTGCCTGTGTCCTTCCTATTTCTGGGATTAAAGGTTTGTGCAAAAAAACCCTCCTCAATTCCTATTTTAAGAATATGAATTTTTACCTTTGGTGTATCCTTTTATTAGAGGTACTGAGGATATGAGCCCACAAGGCCTCTCATGCCCATCAAGTACTCTCAACTGTGCCATACCTCAACCCCCCCATCAGATATGCTTTTTATACTTCCCTCAAAATGAATATGATTTCACTATGTGTATATTACAATGGCATGATATTATTATTTAAGTTATTTTCATTATATTCTTTGTTCATTTTATTTAATTTTTTTCAGTTATGAAAAGTCTGAATAGTCTAATTTTTTTCTGCCTATGATTGTGATGTTTTTTTTTTTGACCTTACAGTTCTGTTAAGCGACAGTGTGTTACACTGGTTGGGTTTCAAGTAAGATTAGCTATCTTGGGCATACTAGGAGATAAATCCCCTTATGTCATGCATAGAATATAATAGTAATGTTGTGTGTTTCTCATCTCTCTCATCTTCTCTACTCTCACACACACCCACACACAACAACACCACACACGCGCACACACTGTTCTAGTTTGCTTCACTGCTGCTGTGGTAACAAAACACTCTGATTATACCAACTTGGGGAGGAAGGGATTTATTCATCTTATATCTCCTGGTTCACAGTTCATCATTTAGGGATTCCAAGGTAGGAACTCGGGGGCAGTAACTTGGAGGCAGGAGCTGATGCAAAGGTCATGGAGGAATGATGCCTACTGGCTTGCTCCCCTGCCTATGCACAAGCCGCTGTTTTTTTGTTTTTTTTTTTGTTTTTGTTTTTTTTTCTAATTTTTAAAATTTTTTTTTTTTTTTTTTTTTTTTTTTTTACTGTCTGCATGCAAGTCCGGTGCACCCGTGTCGTGCAAGCCACGGATGTCAAGGAATAAGGGTCTCGGATTCCCCTTGAACTGAGTTCTCCTGAATTGGAGTTACAGACGGTTCCTTTACTGCCATGTGCGAGCTGGGGATCGACCCGGGTCCACATCTGCAAGAGCGGACTCGTGCTCTTAACCGCTAAGGCACACACCAAACACACAATATCTCTCCAGTCCCAAGCCTGCTTTCTTATCAGTATGCACAACCTGGCCCAGGAGTAGTACACACCCACATGCTTCTGGGCCGTCCTACTCCTGCCAGCATCAGCAAGGCCCACAGAACCAGTCCAATGGAGGTAATTTTTCAATTGAGGGTCCCTCCCCCAGGTGGTGTCCAACACTAAAGCTTCCAGCACACACACATACATCCCTCTACCCGCTGTTCTTGCTATGTAGCCTAAGTTGCCTCTGAAATTTTCTCATTCTTCCTGTTCTGCTGGTTTTCCAGTGGCTGGTAATTAAAACTGTGAGCATATAGCATCTACTTTTTAAAATTTATTTATTATTTTTATTTGTATGAATGTACTGTCTGCATGTAGGTCTGTGCAAACCCATGACGTGCAGCTTGGAGTCAGGAGGGCATCATCAGATTCCCCGAGACTGGAGTTAAAAGATTGTTCTCAGCCACCTTGTGGATTCTGGGAAGATCGACCTGGGTCCCCTGCAGAGACAGAGGCCATCTCTCCAGCCCAGCCATCTACTTGTTAAGAATACACTACTGAATTCAATTTGCTAGTAACTTGCTCCAATTTTTGTGTTTTTTTTTTTATAAGTAATTTGAGCCATGTAGTGTTCTTTTTCGTGTAATGTTCGATCTTCAGTCGTCCAGATAATGCTAAGCCTCATGGAAATGGATTAGAGTCTACTCTTCGCCTGGGCTGGAGAGATGGCTCAGACAGTTAAAGAAACATTGGCTGCTCTTGAAAGCACCTCGCGGGCCTCAGATTTCCTGCCCTCACATTGGGCAAACAACTGTACCCATAACTCCATCCTGTGGATGCAAACCCCCCTTTGACCTCAGCTTGCAAGCACGGGTACACTTACAGTACAGCCGGCAATAACCACTCATTCAACACCTACAGAAAATAATAATAAATAGAAGACTTAAAAGATATTCTCGCCTGGCATGGGTGCACGATCTTTAATCCCAGTACTTATGGTAGGTAGAAAGGCAGTGGATCATCTAGTGGTTCACAGGCCGCCTGGTCTACATAGAGAGCTCAGGCCAGCTGGGATTAAAAGGGAGACCCTATTCTCAAAAAAAAAAAAAACCCAAAAAAATAGATAATTAAAATTGCTCGGCTCTTCAGTTTTTTGGAAAAGTTTGAGAAAATAAACATTCTGAAAATGGAACTTATAGGCCATTAAAAAAAAATTTGTTAGGGATTCACAATAATAAGACACAGTTGTTTTTTAAGAGTCACATTAAGGGTGCCATTTGCCATCATTAAGTATTAGGTCTACATACCAACAGAATAGGAATCCCATCATCGCTTTGTTTTTCTGGGAACTGTGTTACTTCACTTACCATGTGTTACTTCACGTGGCTCCATCCATTTACCTGAAAGTTTTATACCAGCAGCAGATAAAACTCCCAATTATGTAGATAGCGTCAGTTAGATAGGGCATACGTTGGGTTGGTTCCGCCTCTTTGCTGTTGTGAAGAGAGCGGCAATAAACTGTTGCTCTGCATGTATCTCTGCCAGTAAGATGAGCCTTGTGGGTTTACCTAGTAGTAGTGTGACTGGGTCAGCGGCATCTCTCGAGTCTTCCAAGGGTATTCTTCATTCACACAACGCACTTCCATAGTGGCTGTAAAGAGTTTACATTCCCACCCATAGTGGATGATTTTCCCCTTTTCCCACACCTCTCCATCATTTGGTGTACATGTTTCCTGGATCCTACCCTGTCTTATTGGAGTAGATGATATCTTAAGTGGTTTTAAATTTAATTTGCTTTTACATTAGTAGGACTTGAACACCTTTTTAAGATGTTTCTCAGCCATCTCTATTCCTCACTTGGTGAAGTCTCTGTACAGCTCTTTTTGCTCCATCTTTTGATGGATCTTTAGTTAGGTTTGTTCACAGGTAGTTAGTGTTTTTGAGCTTATTGAAAGTGGGAAGGTCTCCTTGTATTCCCTTCTTCAGTTTGCTTGTTGTTGGTGTAAGAAAGGCGAATGGATTTTGCTAGATTTATTGTGTANGCCTGAGTGGTACTTCCAGGCCCTTAGCCTGGACCCACAAAACATGTGTTCCACTCGTGGCTGTGACTCCACACCTGCCCAGAGACTGATGAACCCTGGAAAGGAATTTCAGGCTGATGGCTGATGGCCTATCTGCAGCCTATGTCCACTCACAGCACCAGTTACCCAGATTGGTGGTCTGCAAGGGGACCTTTTTCCAACCCACTGGCCACCTGAATGAAATGCAGGCCTACCTTGGCCTGTATGAATGCAATGATTAATAAAAATAATGGCCCTGAATTCTGTGATGATGTTACTAATGAAATTCAAGTTTATTCCTTGCTACAGCCTGCTTTTATAAACTAAATCATGTCAGTTCCCAGAACTAATCATAAGTCCCCCCAACTCTGCGCTACTGTACACTGTTTCCCCACCCAGCATCATGCACTTAGGCCGCAGTTTGCTCCTCCTTGGGGCAGAGTCAGAGGCCCCCCCCCCGCCCCGGCCACGCAGTGCCCTGAGGCATGCTAGCTGAAAGCTAGCCTGCAATTTAAACTGATTTAAACTGGATCTTCCCACACCTCCCCGTTTTTAATTTTTGAGAGGCAGAGAAGTGCTGGGAGAGGTTGGCATCTATAAAGGAATCTGTTCTTAAATACATGATGGCTTAAACCTATTTTGAGTGCTGGGTGGAGGCAGGCCAGACCTAAGATTTTTTTATCTTTCACACTAAAACCAATTTGTGCTCAAAAAACTAACCATGAGGTAATAATAGTAAATAATGAATAAAAAGCATCCTTCATGTAAAACCAATTTGCAAGTAGCTTCTCCCAAACTTATACAGGTTAAGGTCTCCATTGTCCAGCCAGAGGGGCTGGTATATACAAGCATGTTGATCAAATAAGAGTCCAGTCTATATTGCTGTAGTTCCACAATTCATCCCAATCTCCGCAGCCCTTACATTCTACCATGCCCCCTCTTCTGCACATTGTTCCCTAGGCTTTAGAAAAGGGGCACAAGTGGGCGAGAAGCAAAACAGTCTACTTTCTCTGGAGATGTTGTTTTGGACTCTGTTCAGGCTGTTTCCTTTCATGGGTTGGCAGTTTATCCAGGAATAACCTTTTTTTTTTATTTTAATTATTTCTGTATGTGTATTAATGCACTGTCTGCATGCAGGTCTGTGCACCCGTGTCGTGCAATGCCACGGAGGTCAGAAGAGGGTCTCGGATTCCCCTGGAACTGGAGTTCTCCTGGAATTGGAGTTACAGACGGTTCTTAGCTGCCATGTGGGAGCTGGGGATCGAACCCGGGTCCTCTGCAAGAGCGTCGGTGCTCTTAACCGCTAGGCTATCTCTTCAGTCCCAACAGCCTGCTTTCTTATACAGTATAGCACAACCTGCCCAGGAGTAGTACACCCACAGTGCTCTGGGCCCTCCTACATCACTCAACAGTCAAGCAAAGGCCCACAGACCAGTCCAATGGAGGTAATTTTTCAATTGAGGGTCCCTCAACCCAGGTGTGTCAACACTAAAGCTATCCAGCACACAGGCACATACATACCCTCTACCCGCTGTTCTTGCTATGTAGCCTAAGTTGCCTCTGAAATTTTCTCATTCTTCCTGTTCTGTTTCCTAAGTGCTGTAATTAAAACTGTGAGCACTATAGCCATCTACTTTTTTAAAAAATTTATTTATATATTTTTATGTGTATGAATGTACTGTCTGCATGTAGGTCTGTGCACCCATGTCGTGCAATGCTGTGGAAGTCAGAAGAGGGCATTGGATTCCCCTGGAACTGGAGTTAAAGATGGTTCTCAGCCACCATTTGGGTGCTGGAGATCGAACCTGGGTCCTCTGCAAGAGCAGAGGCCATCTCTCCAGCCCAGCCATCTACTTGTTAAGAATACACTACTGAATTCAATTTGCTAGTAACTTGCTCCAATTTTTGTGTTTTTTTTTATAAGTGATATTGATCTGTAGTGTTCTTTTCGTGTAATGTATCTATCTTCAGTATCAGAGTAATGCTAGCCTCATGGAATGATTTAGAAGTCTACTCCTTCCTTGGGCTGGAGAGATGGCTCAGCAGTTAAGAACATTGGCTGCTCTTGAGCACTCGCGGGCTCAATTTCTAGCCCTCACATTTGTGGCAAACAACTGTCCATAACTCCAGTTCCTGTGGAATGCAACACCCACCTTTGACCTCAGCATTGCAAGACACGGGTACACTTACATACATGCAGGCAATACCCTCATTCACACACATACAGAAAATAATAATAAATAGAAGACTTAAAAGATATTCTCACCTGGCATGGTGGTGCACGTCTTTAATCCCAGTACTTGGTAGGTAGAGGCAGGTGGATCTCTGTGAGTTCAAGGCCAGCCTGGTCTACATAGAGAGCTCCAGGCCAGCTGGGATTAAAAGGGAGACCCTTTCTCAAAAAAAAAAAAACCCACAAAAAATAAGATAAATTAAAATTCTCTGCTCTTCAGTTTTTTGGAAAAGTTTGAGAAATATAGAACATTCAATGAAAATGGAAACATTATGCCATTAAAAAAATTTTTTTTAAGGGATTCACAATATAAGAGCACAGTTGTTTTTAGATCACATTAAGGTTGCTCAGTTTGCCATACAATTAAGTAATTGGTGCTAGCATCCACAGATGAGGGATTCCATTCATCCTTTGTTTTTCTGGGACTGTGTTACTTCACTTACCATGTGTTACTTCACGTGGCTCCATCCATTTACCTGCAAAGTTCTTTACCACAGCATAGAACTCCATTATGTAGATGCGTCAGTTGAGGGGCTCTTGGGTTGGTTCCAGCTCTTTGCTATTGTGAAGAGAGCTGCAATAAACATTGCTCTGCATGTATCTCTGCAGTAAGATGAGCCTTGTGGGTTTATACCTAGTAGTAGTATGACTGGGTCAGGCGGCAAGCTCATTCTGAGTCTTCCAAGGGTTCTTCATTCACACTGCTTTCCATAGCGGCTGTAAGAGTTTACATTCCCACCATCCGTGGATGAGTGTTCCCCTTTCCCCACAACCTCTCCAGCACTTGGTGTCATGTTTTCTTGATCCTAGCCAGTCTTATTGGAGTGAGATGATATCTTAAAGTGGTTTTAATTTGCTTTTCCTTTATTAGGACATTGAACACTTTTTAAGATGTTTCTCAGCCATCTCTAATTCCTCACTTGTGAAGTCTCTGTTCAGCTCTTTGCTCCATCTTTTGAGTGGATCTTTAGTTAGGTTTGTTCCTAGGTATTTTATTGTTTTTGAGGCTATTGTAAGTGGGAAGGTCTCCTTGTATTCCTTCTTCAGTTGCTTGTTGTTGGTGTAAATAAAGGCTACTGATTTTTCTAGATTTATTTTGTATCCTGCCACTTTACTGAAGCTCTCAATCGTTTCTAGGAGTTTTCTGGTGGAGTTCTTAGCATCCCTTAAGTAAACAATCATATCAGCAAAGAGGGATAGCTTGACTTCCTCTTTTCCAATTAGTACTCTTTTAATTTCCTTTTCTTCCCTTATTGCCCTAGCAAGTGTTTCATGCACTATATTGAAAAGGAGTGGTGACATGGGGCAGCCTTGCCTAGTTCCTACCTTTAAGGGGAATGCTTCTGGGCCATTTCCTCATGTAGGATGATATTGGCTGTGGGTTTCCTGTATATGGCTTTGACTACATTGAGGAATGATCCCTCCAATCCAAAACCCTTTAGGACTTTAAGCATGAAGGGATGCTGGATTTTGTCAAAGGCTTTTTCAGTGTCAATTGAGATGATGGTGTGTTTTTTTTTGTCATTCAGTCCATTTATATGCTTGATGATATTTATTGATTTTTGTATGTTGAATCATCCCTGCATCTCTGGTATGAATCCAACTTGGTCATGATGGATGACTCGTGTGTTAGAGTGATGTTGGGTGGGGTCTAAAAAATAATGGAACATTTTACCAAAAGAGATATGGTTGTTGAAGAATGTTTGCAGATCTGTGGGTTCAGGAGGTTAGAGGGGTCATAGGTTGTCGTCTTTGGTTGTATGCAGTTTGCCTGATGGTTCGTTGTAGAGTGATGCTGGCTTCATAGAAGGAATTTGGGAGAAGTCCCTCTGTTTGTATATCCCTTCGCAACAAGTAAAATAGAGTAATAATGATGTGTCAAGTCATTTTTGACGAATGATGTAGAAAGGATTGCGCTGGTTACACCAATCCCTAAATGTGCCATGGGTTTTGGTTTTTGTAGTTTAGTGGGAGGTGTCTTATTACATCTTCAATTGTCTTCCATAGAGTTAGGTGGGTCTGTGTTAATGTTGTCCATCTCTTCGATTTGGTTGAGCTTTGGGGGATGTCCCAGGATTTCAGAATTCCACACCATTGCTCCTAGAGTTGTCATTCAAAGTTAGTAGAGTAATGTTTTTGAAGTATTCCGTATGATTGTCTGGATCTTTCCATTGTCTGTTATGACATTTCCTTCCGTCTCATGGAGTTGGGTTCCTGGTGCTTCTGTTTGGTGTAACTGGAGGGGCTAGAGAGTCTTTCTATCGAAGTTGGTGTGGATTGCGGCTCAAGGGAAAGCACGTGGTGTTCATGATGTTTGTTTTGGTGTTTCTTTGTTTCTTATTTCAGTTATTGTTCTCTGATTTTTGTTATTTTACTTCCTGTCTGTTGCATTTGGGACTTGGCTGTGTGTGTGTTGTGTGTCTCGAAGTGTTTTTAGCGTCAAGGGGTGTTGACCGAGGGTTCACGGTATCTCCTTTGCGGGGGTTTCTTTTTTTTTTTTTTTTTGTGTTTTTTTAATTGGTTATTTTGTCGTATGTAGGACAATGTATTGTCCCATGCAGCTGTGCACAAAAACCTGTCAGTAGCAAAGCCCGAGGTCCAGGAATGGGCGCGGGTTCACCCTGGAAGGGGCTGGAGTTGCGCGCGTGGTATTTGGGGGGAGTTCAGACGGGTTTGTCTTCAGGGGGGGAGAAGGCTCAAGGGCCGGGCCATTATGGGAGGGGGGCCTGGGTGTAAGCGAACCTGGGTCCAATCTGCCAAGAGCGGTCCGGCGCGTCTTAACGGCCGCTAGTGACCATGCTCTCCACCGGGCCCGCTGGTTTCTTAGCCACCCATGTTTGGGTGCTGGAATTGAACCCGGGTCTACTGCAAGAGCAGACAGTCAGCACTCTTGAGCGGGCAATAGAACCTGTCTGCTCCAAGCCGCGGCCTGTCTGGGTTTCCTAATGTAAGTGGCAACCCGTGTTGTATAAACTGGTCCAAATTTAGGACTGCTTTTCAAGGTATCCCATAGTGATGTTTGTGTTGGGTATAATATGTCAATCAGATTCCAGAATATGCCTGGTTAGATGGATTTCTTGGTCTTTATCTCTCCTTCGCTTGAACCCATTCGTAAAAGTCAGGAGTTGTATGGGGTGTAAGATCAAATCGGAACAAGTGGGAGGGTTGTAAAGCAGTGAGAAATATAGGGAGCCTTAGTCCTGGTGGGTGTGATACGTGTAGCTGGTATTGCCGGTGTTCGGATAGAAAAGTGCAAAGGAAAACGTATTCATGGGCGGTTTTAGTGCTTTTGATGAGTGGTTATTGTTTCTCTGTCGGCAAGTAGGGTGGTTAGATTGTAGAGGAGACGTGGTTCCGTGGGGGTGCTGAGTAGAAAGCGGTGAGGGATAGACGGGGAGTGACTATAATATAAGTTAAAGTGTCGTCTGCGTGATCCCTTTGGTTATGTTGTCTACATTCCAATTCAGAATGTCTACGTCAGTCTGTATTTATTCTTTGTCCACGGTGGACCTGGTCGCCAAGGCTCCGTGGGGGATGACGCAGTCCCCTCCTCTGAGTGGGCTTGGGGTAATCTGTGCCCTGATACGGGTCCTGGAGAATTGTCCCTTTACAAAGGTATGGTGGTAGCCAAAACAGTGTTGGTAGCATAATGGGTAAAATATCAATAAGATTGATTGAACGACTTCGTGTCAAGGTTGTTGAGGAGCGAGGATAGCGTTTAGTGTACAACTTGAGGCAGCAGGGAAACCTAGGGGGATTAGGGGACAGCCTCATTTTGGAATTGGCCGCCATTGGATTGGGGGGCCTGTGGCCACGTCGGGTGGAGTATTTTGTCGGGGTGTGGTCGGAGGGGGTGCCATTGTGGGGGAGGGGGGCCGCAGCCCACAAGAGGGGTGGCCCGATGGTGCCACCGGAAGGGGCTGGGCAGGATGGTTGTGATGTAACGGATCAGACAGATGTGAGGATGGAAACATGAGCCAGGGAGGCAAGGGCCAAGTGACAGAGACCAGTACCTCGAACCATCCGTGGCTTGTGCTTCGGCTCGCCGCCAGTCCAGGTGTCACTAGATGACGGCGAGGTTCCTGGCCGTTGGGGCGTCCTGAGTGATGGCTGTGTCCGCATGAGATGTAGCTGAATAAAGGGAAACGCCTTGTCTCCCAAGTGGTGGGTGTGTTGGCAGGAGTGGTGGTGTCACCGTGGCAATGGAAGAAACAAAAACGGAGATAAGGGCAATATTGGTACCGGGGAAGGGGAAAAGAGAGGGAAAAGGAAGTGGGGTATTGGCTGGTAGCACCTGAACTTGGTGTTTGTTAAGGGATTGGGAGAGCGGTTAGGAACGTTTGGGGCACTTGGGAAGATCATTAATGCCCCTAAGATTGTTATGCTGTGGTAGCCTTTAAGGCGCAGGTTTTAGCTAGAAGGATAGTGCTTAGAAGAATGAAGGAGGCATGGCTTGATAAAAAGTGGTTCTGAAGGGTTTCAAAGGGGACAGAGATGCATGAAGATACTGGGTAAAACTGTGGGTTAGATTTCTGGTCAAGCTATAGAGGCTAGAAAAAATCAGCGGTTGTAAGTAAACGAAGAGACAGAGCCTGAGGTGATAAGCTAGTGTGTACTGGTGCTGGGACAATTGATGCGGTTAGCTGGGGCGGCAAAGTCAGCTGTAACAGAGACCTAGCATCACTGTGGATGAAAAATCTCCTGGAAGAAAGAGGAATTTCTTCGGGTCAGCACACAGAAGCGTGGTTCAGAAAAGGGTGTCCTGAGCCTCCACGTCAACCAGAGAAACATAACTTTGGAAGGCGGTGTAAAGAAGGGTCGAGCCTATAGAACTGGGGTGCCGGTAGGTGAAGAACTTTAGGAGGGTCCCGAATAGCAGAGGCGCGATGCATGTTGGGAACACTGAATGATGGTCAGGAAGACATGGTGGGGAGGATGCCACCATCTGTGCTGTAAGTACCCCAAGGATTGCGGGGTCATGGAGAAGAAGCGTGTGGCGGTTGCACCAGGGGAGGGTCAGAAAGAGAACCATTGGTGGAGGGTGCTGCCGGCATTTCGTTGTGACGCGGGAAGCCAGCTGATTTTTGAAATGCCGGGTATCGCTGGGTCGACGCACACAGGGAAGCAGCAGGGCAATGTGGTAGAATGGGTAGTACGGCCTGGCGCTGCGAGATGGGCTGGGGTGGTCCACGGGATGGCGAGGTCGTCGGAGAGGAGGAGCTGCAGGACCGTCTTTGGGAGGCCAGGCAGAAATATTACGTGATTAATGCAGCCCTGGTGTCCAGGCCTGACTACTTGTTTAGCGGTACATAGTTTTGTTTAGTTGTATAGTTGGCCTGAATTACTGGGCCCTTATATAATTAAGACAGTAGCTTGTTGTTTGGTGATGCTTAACAGTTCAGAGCCCTGCGATTAAGAGGACATTTTATAGACTGGACTTTAAGACGTTTATGGAGAAAAAGAGAAGACCTTTTAAGGGACACTGTGGGGGCGTTTAAGGTTTGTAATGTCTTCCGTTGGTATCTGTATTAACATCATACTTTGGGGATAAGAACTGGAAAGGTGGTGGTTTAATAGTGATGTGTTTTGTGTGTCAAGTTGACAAGGGGTCAGTTGTGCTGGATAGCTTTAGTGTCAACTTGACACACCTGGGTTGAGGGAGCCTCAGTTGGGGAATTGGCTCCTTTGGATTGGCCTGTGACCACATCTGTGGAGTATTCTCTTGATGGTCGAGCAGTGTGGGAGGGCCCAGCCCACAAGAGTGGTGCCACCCTTGGAAGGTTGTTGTGTACTGTATAAGAAGGTGGGCTGGGCATGAGCCAGGGAGCAAGCCAGTGAACAGCATTCCTCCATGGCTTGTGCTTCAGCTCCTGCCTCCAGGTTCCTGCCCTGAGTTCCTGCCTTGGGCTCCCTGAGTGATGAACTGTGACCCAGGAGATGTAAGCTGAATAAACCCTTTTCTCCCCAAGTTGGTGTCGGTCAGAGTGTTTTGTCATAGCAATGGAAGACAAACTAGAACAGTTGTTCCTTTAATAAAGATGTAATGTTCTTCTTTGTCTCTTCTGATTTCTTTTACCCTGAAGTCTATTTTGTCTGATATTAAAATAGCAACGCCTGCTTTCTTTTTGGTACCATTTGCTTGGAATATTTTTTTCCATCCCTTTACCTTAAGTTGGGGCCTATTCTGAGAGTGACATTGGTTTCTTGTAGATGACATATCGATGGGTTCTGTTTCCTAATCCATTCTCCCAGTCTATGTCTTTTGATTGGAGAGTTTGGTCCATTAATATTTAAGGTTATAACTAAAGGTGTGTTGCTTCCTTTCATCTTATCCATTTGCATTTTTGGTCTAGGTTTCTACTTTTGCAGTTATGCTTTTATTAGTCTCTCTTTCTAGGTATCTGGGGATAGTTGCCTCTTTCTTCTGTGTTTTGAATTGCTTCAAGTATTTTCCGAGGGGTTGCTTTTCCAGACATGTATTCTATCATCTTGTTCATGTCATGGAAGACTTTTCTCTCTCTTTTAACTATAATTGACATTTTTGCTGGATATAGTAACTTGGGTTGGCATCTATTGTCCTTTAACAATGGGAATGCTTTGCTCCACGTTTTTCTTGCTTTCATAGTTTGCACTGAGAAGTCAGTTGTAATTCTGATGGGTTTCCCCTTATATGTAACTTGTTTTTCTCTTGTGGCTTTCAGAATTTTGTCTTTGTTTTGGGCGTCTAGCATTTTAACTATGATAGGCGTGGGGAGTTTCTTTTCTGGTCTTGTCTGTTTGGAGTTCTATGTGCCTCTTGTATTTGTATTGGTTTCTCTTTTTTTAGTTTGGGGAAAATTTCACCTATTATTCTGTTGAAGATCTGATCAATACCATTCTCTTGGGATTTTTCTCCTTCCTTTATCCCTATGATGTGGAGGTTTAATCTTTTCATAGTGTCCTACTGTTGCTGGTTGTTCCACCTTTGTGTATTTTTTAATTTTTCATAATCTTTACTTGAGGTGTTTTTTGTTCTGTGTTATCTAATAGGTCTGATATTCTTGTTCTGCTTCCTCCATTCTACTTTTGAGGCTTTTTCCATTCCTTTCCTCTTGATTGGATGAGTGTTCGATTTCCCTTTTCATTTCATCTTGTCATTTCTTTTTAGTATTTCCACTTCCTTTTGGAGCTTCTCAGTCACTTCCTTGTAGCTCTGTGCTTTGCTGGTTGGTTTCCTTTTTTTATTTCAACATGGGATCTTTTCAGTGTTTCCACTTTTTTCCGGAGTTTTCTCCCTCTAGTTTTTTCTTGCGTTTGTCATTCTTTCTCCCTTGGTCCTTCCTGAGTTTTTCATTTTTCTCTCCTTAGTTCTATGATTTGTTCTTTATATTCTTTGATTTCTTTGAATATGTCTGCAATTGTTCCTCTAAGATCTGTGTCCTGGGCCATCCCCAGGGGGATCCCACTGTAGGAATCTCCCACAGGGTTGGTAGAGCTTGGTGTGGAATTATCCTGCACCTTTCCCATGTTGTCTCTTCTTTGTGTCCCTGGCATGTGGGTTTCTCTTTGCCTGTATTCCAATGCAAATCCAAAATGCCTCTTCACTGTGTTGAAGGCTTGCTTTGCTTGCCTCCTTCAGATGCCTTTGTTTGTTTGTTTGTTTCTTTATGGAGTTAGGACTTATCCAAGTTTTAGGCTTTCTATTGGAAGTCTAACTTACTCTTCCCTTTCTGTTCTCAATGTTCTCCAAAGAATCCACTTGGACACTCCCTCAGTAATTCTGGGGGAGGGGGAGTACTCTGTACTTCAGGTTGTCCTGGGAAATACCTCATCTAATTTCTGTGCACTCAAGTCTCACAGTGGCAACAGGCCCACCTCTTATACCAGCTAGCAGGGAGACTCTGCCCCCACATAGGACAATGATTGAATTATCCAACAGACCAATGAAACGATTATCCAACAACCCAGTGATAGAATTATTCAACAATCCGCCTGGCTGAAGTGCCCAGCTCCTACCTATGCTTCAGGTGGTCCTGGGAAATCCCCGATCTAAGCTCTGTGCACTCAAGTCTCCACATTATACCATTTGTATAGAAAGAAAAAGGACTGAGAGTTATCATGACTAATATCAATAAATCGGATGAGTTCAGTACTATAGACAAATTCCTTGGAACACAATGCATACGAACCTTAAATCATGAAAGAATACAAGATTTAAATTAAAAAACAATTTGCCACAAAGGGAAAGACCTAGGACACTATTGATCCATCGACATATTTGGATATAAAGTGAGTTTCATAGGCAGCATATAAGTAGATTATATTATTTTTTGAGATCTCTGCCCATCTTTTTTTTTCCCTCCCTCCCTCCCTTCCTCCCTTAAAGTTACAAATGTCTTGAAACTTTATAGGTCTCTTGCCCATCTTTTTTTTTTGTCCCTCCCCTCCCTCCCTCCCCCTCCTCCCTCCCTCCCTCCCGCCCTCCTCCCCTCCCCTCCCCTCCCCTCCCCTCCCCTCCCCTCCCCCCTCCCCGCCCCATCCCCCTCCCCTCCCATCCCCTCCCCTCCCCTCCCCTCCCCTCCCCTCCCCCTCCCCTCCCCTTTCCTCCTCCTTCCTCCCCTTCTTTTGGGGTTGAACCCCCCCCTTGGGGTTTTAAATTTTGAGTTCGTTAGGGGTAGGAATGTACTGTCGGCGCAGGTCGGGCACCTGTGTCGTGGCAATGCGGCGGAGGTCAGCAGTGGGTGTGGGGGTGCCCCTGAACTGGAGTCGCCCTGGAATTAAAGTTTCAGACAGTTCTTCCTCGGCCGCATGTGGGTGCGGGGGAATCGAACCCGGTCCCTCTGTAGGAGCAGTCGACGGCGCTCTTAACTGCTAGGCCATCTCTACAAGCCCCTCTTTCTTTCTTCTTTTTCTTTTTCTCTCGTTCTTTCTTCTTTCAACAGGATCTCCCCTGCAGCTCCAGCTGCCTGAACTCGCTCTGTAGACCGGCTGGCCTGGAACTCACCAGAGATCTGCTGCCTGCTTCTGTCGTGCCTCTGAGTGGCTGGATTAAGGAGTTGTGCCACCACCCCTGGCAATCCTTTTTTTTTTCAGAATTTTTAAAAAAATATTGATTGCTTTACAGTTTCACACAGTAATTTTGATCATATTTAGATTGTCCCCCATCTCCACTCCTCTTACTATCCCCCTTACGTTGTACGTATGCTAATGTATGTATGTATTAATTTATTTATTTAATTTATTTATTTGGTTATTTATTAGTGTTTGAAGGCCTATCAAGTCTAATTTGGGTCCCAAAATGCACGTTGGGTTTATGGGTCCATCCTTTGGACTGGTCAAAGCGATCTCGGGTTCGATACTTGTAAAGAAGACAGACTCTCCCTCTCCCTAGCAGCTAGCAGTTTGCCAATAGTTCCTCAGTAGGCCTAGCATTCTTGCCTACCGTCGCCCGCCACCACCCAACCCCATCATTGTGGGGTTTTTTTTGTTTGGTTCGAGCTTTGAGCAGGTGTGGTCCCATCGCTGTCTATGATTAGATATTAATCCATTTATCCTGAAAGTAATTACTGGGAAGAGATATTTATTTTTGTCATGTCATTTCTCTTTTCCCCTCGCCTTCTTCCCTTACTTCAAGGTCTCACTCTATCCTAAGATGCCCCTCGAAGTTATTTGTAGTCCATGGTGGCCTGAACCTTTGGTGACCTGCTTCAGCTTCCCAAATGCTGAGATCACAGCATGAGCCACACTTTTTTGTTTTCTAAATGTTCTCGTGGTATTGTCAGGAACGTTTTCTTCCCGTAGTTTTAAATTCTTACGTACTTTGTTTTGTATATATTCTTTAGGTGTTTCCTTTGTTGTTACCAGGGAATTACTTTAACGTCACAGCATCACTCTGAGTTTATCTTTAATAGCATATAGCTGCACTTTTCCTTTGTAGCTGTCTTCAGTTCTTCATTTGTTGCTGATATAAAATTCTCTATACATTATGTGTCCCCAAACATAAACTAATGCATGCTTCCTAGGCTAGCTTGTAATTTAATATATAGTTAAGGATAATCTTGAACCTCTGATCCTCACGTGCCTTAGTTTCCCAACTGCTGGGATTACAATTGGGTATACCATTCATGCCCCTGTTTTTATGGTGCTAGGAATGGATAGCCCGAGGGCTTCATGTATGATAGGAAATCACTCACTCTAACTGAACTACATGCCAAAATATTTTGTCATACTTTAATATCCTAGTAGTTACTCTTCTATGTTAATTTGGTCATTATATTCATTGTTTAGAAGAAAGGAAAGGAAAATAGATCAAATTAAGGGCATTTATTGTTAGTTGTTGCTTTTAATTTTCTATCCCACAATTGGTTTTTGCCACAAACATATGCAGAACAAGACACATTTTTTTTAACTTTATTTATTTTAGTTTTATATGTATGAAATGTGTGTTTCCTGCATGTAAGTGTACCATCTGTGTGGTACCCACGGAGGCCATAAGAGAGCCCGTTGAACTGGAGTTATGGACAGGGGTTAGCTGCCATGTGGGTGCTGGGAACTGAACTGGGGTTCCTCTGGTAGAGCAGCCAGTCCTCTTAACCACTGAGGCCAAAGCTCTCCAGCCCCAAATGTTTGTTTTAAAAAGGAGAATATTAACATTCCATTGATCTGGTGACCTGACCTAAGAGCTTTTGGCATATTTGTTTTGGCTTTGCTTTTTGCTGTTTACTTTAAACAGGAATCCTAAAGGAAAGGATAAAAGTGCATAGAGAGGAAACATCAGGTTTTCTGTTTTCTGCCATCTATAGCCTTTGAAGTTGTTTTTTTAGGTAGTAAATTTCAGGGGGTGGTAAGAATGTTCCAATTTTAATATTCTTTTATGATGTACCTTTTTTCCCCCGATGTTAATTGAATTAATTTCATAATATAACACATTAGTCTTTCCATTGATTTTTCTGGTTAAGTTGAAAATACATTACCATACAGGGCCTGTTAGTCAATTTCTACAAATAAAATTCTCTAAGAGTAACCTTGGTGTGTCTCTGGTATGCTATACATAGCATTAGTTCTAGTGTCAGACTACTTGTGATTAAATACTGCTGCCATCTCCATGTAGTGTGACTTAAGCCAAGTTGCTTCTCTTTCTGTCCCTCATTTCATATCTGTTAAATGAAGATAACAGCATTTGTATCTCACAGAATTTCTGTATAATTTGGACGATTTTTACTGTGTGTGAGGTCACTGTGTGGATGTCATTGTACATATAAAACTTGTGAAACAGTCTTTGGATTATAATACTGCTCAGTAAATGTTAGAAGTTAATTGTCAGAGATAAATGGTTCACTTATGAATGGTGAAATAGGATTAGTTATGTTCCAGGAATTGTGCTAGTCTCTTAAGTATACAATGAGTGTCTTAATGAAAGCCATGGTCTGATGGAGGGGCTGAAGTTAAATGACTTTCAGATTAGATTAAGAAATGTAGGGAGCCGGGCGGGGAGGCGCTCACATTTAGTCCCAGCACTTCGGAGGTAGAGGTAGGCGGAGCGCTGGAATTCAAAGCCAGCCTGGTCTACAGAGCGGCTTCCAGGGACAAGCTGTACTAAAGGGAGACCCTGCCTCAAAATATCAAATAAAGGGGGGAAAAAAAAAACCTAAAGAAAATGTAAAGGGGAAGAGCCACATAGTATGAGAACAGCAAGAGAAGGGTGTGCCTGTTTGAGAATAGATATTGGTCTTTATTCAAGGAAGTGAAATTCATGCTTAGACTTAAAAGTCGTTAGCCACAAGAAATAAGGGGTTGAGAGAGGAGTTGAAACACAAGGAAAAGGACACAGAAATGTTGTAAGTTGGGACTGTGTCACATCATTTAACTTTTGGGAGCATAGACTTTCTTGTGTGTAAAAAGGAATTTCTGGTATATGGAACAGTTCTGTAAATCTAAGAAATTGCTCAGTGTCTTTTTTCCTACTTATAGAGATATGTACATTTATTTATAAATGACAGAAGGCTTATCTGATATCAGTATTACTATTTGATCCTATTTTTGGATCTTTGTCACATATCACTTTTTTTGTTAGATGTGTTAGTGAGAAGCTCTTTATTCAGGAAAAACAAAACAAAACAAATGGTTTTCCAAACACACATAGGAGGGGGGTTATGGGTAGAGGGAAGTACCTGTCCATCTAGCCCCAGACCCCAGCCCATGTGGTTTTGGCAGCAGTAAGGGAAGTAGGGTAATGGCCCCCCAAAATAAAGATGGTATGTGATTGTGTCTATGGGAAGGAGGAGTGCAAAAGCTGAAGGGAGTGGTGGGGGAAAGGACAGATGAGGTCAGTACTGGGAACACTGCAGGTAGGAGGCTATGTCATAACATTTCTTGTTGATCAAACCACCATGGACACTTTCTTTGCCCATCAGCAGGACTAGCATCTTGGCCCATGGTGACAGTGACACTGAAGTGGAGGCTCCTCCTGTGCTCTTGGTACGAAGATCCATAGTAAATTCCCCATCTTGCAGCAGTGAGCCCACATCATAGAACATTTCTGGCCCCCAAGTGTCAGCCAGTTCATGAAAAAACTTGACTGGTCTTTGCCAACCAGTACACCAACCTCAGCTGCTGTAATGCTAACGAAGTTTTTTCCCAGGGACAGCAGACCAGAAGGAGGGCGAGTCCTTGTAGCCTAGGATGGCTGTGTCCTGACAGGTCCCATCCTCCATGAGGCTGTCAATGTAGGTGTTCCACCCAGCCATGACGCTGCTGCTAGGGCTGCTCTCCAGGCTGCTACTGGGGCCTTGGGCTGGGCTCGGGCTGGCAGGCAGGGGGGAGGCAGAGAGCTAGGGGCATGTGCTGCCGTTCAGAACGTAGCTCTCCACACACCACTTTTATGAAAAATGTTAATTCATTATAGTGTCCTGATTAGGAGTATGGATTCTGGAGTTTTTGATTGACTATCATTTTCATTCCATCTGAAAACTACTTGGTATCTGTGACTCAGTTTCCTCTTTTCTTCAGAGACCGTTATGGATAATAGTTCCATAATTTCATACATTTTATAAATTTCAGATGAAAAAAAATCTTACACACACAATAAAAATGCTATAAATTGTAGGCCAGAATAATTAAAACTTTTTGGAAAAGTTAATTAATTCTTTAAACTAAAAGTGATAATTCAGCTGACTTGTTTTAAGAAACATGTTTTTAGCCGGACGTGGTTGGCCGCACGCCTTTAATCCTGCACTTGGGGGGCAGAGAAGGGCAGATCTTGTGTGATTCACAAGGCCAGCCTGGTCTACGAATGAGTTCCAGGACAGCGGACTACAGGGAGACCCGTCTCGAAAAGACCAAAAAAAAAGAAACATGGTTTTATAGTTAAGATAGTAATTTTTTGTCTTTTATCCATATACTAATTATATATAATGTATTTCACTATGAATTGTTTTTGAAGTTTTAAATTTTTTTTAGTTTTATTTAATTATTTATTTATTATGTTTTATTTATTTATTTATTTATTTTAGATTGTTTTTTGTCCTTGTTCACAAGACAGGTTTTTCCCTTAGTCCACCCAGCTGTCCTGACTCACTCTGTAGAACAGGACGGCCTTGAACCCACAAAGTCCACCTGCCTCTACCTCCGGATGCTAGGATATAAAAGGCATGGCGCCACCACTCCCGGCCTATTATTTATGTTTATAAAAGAAATTTAAAAATGTTTTAGTTATGTTATGAATGTACTGTCTCATGTAGGTTGGTGCACCTATGTGTTGTGCAGTGACCGTGGAGGTCAGGAGAGGGCGTCAGAAATCCCGGAACTGGAGTTAAAGATGTTCTCTAGCTTGACACGTGTGCGGGGTCGAACCCGGGTCCTCTACAGAGCAGTCAGCGCTCTAATCCGCTGAGCCATCTCTCCAAAAAAAAAAAAAAAAAGTTTTATTTATTTTTTTTTATGTTAGGAATGTACTGTCTGCATTTAGGTTTTTGTTGCACCCTTGTCATGCCAATGCCCGTGAGAAATCAGAAGGACGTGTTGGATTCACCTGGATCTGGAGTTCCTCCTGGAATTGGAGTACAGATGGTTCTTAGCCGCCCATGTGGAGTGCTGGGGATCAAACCCGGGTTCCTCTGCAAGAGCAGTTGTGCGCTTAACCAATAGGCCATCTCTCTCAGCCCTTAATTTTATTTATTTTTTATGTGTATGAAGTACTGTCTGCAGGTCGTTTTGTGCACTCCTTGTCATGCAATGCTGGCAGAGTCAGGAGAGGGTGTCGGATTCCCGCTGGAACAGAGTTTTAAGATGGGTCCAGCTGCCATGTGTGAGCACTCTTAACCACAGTCATCTCTCCAGCCCCCTGACAATTTTCATGTATGTATAAAATGTACTTTGATCAGTAGCTTACCTTTCCATCACTCTCTCGTGTCCCCCCCGCCCCTTTCCACTCATGCTGGGCTCCTTTTCTTCCCTACCAGTCCTCCTACAGATTTTCATATATCTATCTTTGTTTTTGTTTTCGTTTTTTAAATGATGCAATGAGTTTCTGTAGTGTTGCTTATAGGAATATGGCACAAAGGTTGCTTACATGAGCATGGCTGCCTTTCTAGTGGCTGAACCAGTGGGGAAAACAATGTGTTGCCCTCCTCCAGCTTTATTCTGCTATAACCTCAGGAAGGGGTTGTACCTTATGAGCTTCTTCATTTCCACCACAGGATGTTGGCAGGCCCAATCTTGTGCAGGTATCAATAACTGCTTTGAAGTCAAGGTTCAGCAATCTTGTCCAAGGCCTAGAAGTTCAGGATCCACATTTACCCCATCCAGCTGTTTTACATTCTTTCTATCCCTTTGCCATGATATTCTCATCTTGCATCTGTGGACTGAAGCGTAAGAGACATAGTCCCATACTAGGGACGGAAGCATTTCAAACTGCCAATTTATTTATACTCATCATTTTGACCAGTTATGAGCCTTTGCAGTTACTGCTGCCCAATGCACATATAAATTTCTCTGACCAAAGCTAATAGCAACACTAATTTATGGAGATATATGGGAATTTGGTGGTCACATCATGTTCATTTATCAAGAACAGCAATATGGGCCTTGCAGAAATGGCTTGCAGTTAAGAAGAGCTCTTGATGGCCTAGCAGTTAGAACCCGACCCAGCGCATATCTTTACAGAGGACCCACTGGTTTTGTATATTCCCCAGCACCCAACATGGGCAGCCCGTAGGAGCACTTGCTGAAACTCAATTCACAGGAGGAACTCCCCAGTTCCAGGGGATCCGAAAACCCTCTTCTGACCTCCGCGTGCATCGACCTAAACGAACACGGTTGCGCAAGACCTGCAAATGCCGACGGTACTTTCATACGCTAAAAATAAATAAAAATAAAAAAAAAAAAAAGACTCTTGCTGCTCCTTGGATCAGCTCAAATCCTATTCCCACATACTGGCCTCACAAAGACGGCCTGTAATTCCAATTCCAGGGGATCCCAATGTCCCTACTGCTTTGGTGGGCACGACATGCACATGATGGTGTGTAACACACACACACACGCACGCACACACACAACACTGCACGAAAATGTTTTAAAAATCTTAAAAAAAAATTTTTTTTTTTTTTTTTTTTTGTCTTTCCATTGCTGTGACTAAACACTCCTGACCAACACCAACTTGGGGAGGAAAGGGTGTTATATTCAGCTTACTCTCCTGGGTCACAGTTCTCACTCAGGGAGCCCAAGGCAAGACTCAGGGCAGGAACCGGAGGCAGGAGCTAAGCACAGGCCAATGGAGGAATGCTGTTCACTTGCTTGCTTTCCCCATGGCGATGCCCAGCATGACTTCTTATATGTACACAACAACCTGCCCATGTTGGCACCACTCATCGTGGGCTGAGTCCTCCCACACTCCAAAATCAAGACAATACTCCAAGATGTGGCCACAGGCCAAATCCAATGGAGCCAATTACCCAACAGGATGCTCCCTTAACCTAGGTGTGTCAAGTTTGACACTAAAGCTAGCACACAGGGGGTATTTCCCAAACCAGCTGAAGCACAGGGTAGGACGCTGGGTCCCTTCACCAGGCGGAGTGGTGATTCAGATGTAATAGTCTTTGGCTCTATTGGCTTGTGTGGCTGTGGCGGCAGAGTTGTCTTTCCAAAAAAAAGGCCCCCCTGCGTATAAAAGTGGGTGTGTGTAGTCCGTGAGATAGGGAGTACGCCAAGACCACCTGAGAGCACAGGTACTTTACGAGGGTGGTCGGGCTAAACAGCAACCCCCCCTCCTTCCCCCAACATCTCCAAGGGGATTCTTTGGAGAACCTTCATAACGAAGGGAAGATTAAGTTAGACTTCCAATAGAAAGCTAAAGCTTAGACAAGTAAGCAAGGAGAAAATGGAAAAACATATCAATCAAACAATGAGGGCATCCTGAAGGAGGCAAGCAAAGCAAGCCTTCAACATGATGAAAGAGGCATTTGGGATTCACCTGGAAGATAACACAGCAGAACAACTAAAACTCTCAAGTAAAGATTATGAAAGATTTTAAAGATACACAAAAGTGGAACAACCAGGACGTGGTACACTGGAAAAGATAACCTCCAAATCATAGAATAGAGGAAGGAGAAAAATCCCAAGAGAATTGTATTCATCAGATCTTCAAACAAATAATAAGAGTTGAAAATTTTTCCCAAAACGAAAAAAAAACACAAACACCATACAAATACATAGAAGCACATAGAACTCCAACAGAAAGATCAGAAAAGAAACTCCCCAGGCCATATCATAGTTTAAAAATGCGAGACGCCCAAAACAAAGACAAAAATTCTGAAAGCCACAAGAGAAAAACAAGGTGACGCTATAAGGGGAAACCTATCAGAATTTACAACTGACTTTCTCAAGTGCAAACTATGACAACAAGAAGAACGTGGAGCAAAGCATTCTCAGTGTTAAGGGAAAATAGATGCAATCCAGGTTACTAATACCCAGCAAAATGTTGATTATAGTCAAGGAGAAAAATCTCCCTGACATAATCAGCTGAGATTCCGGGAAAACCACCCTTCATAGAAGACTTGAAGAGCTCTTCAAAACCAAAAGAAAAGGAGCAACTATCCCCAAGGCACCTTAAAAGAGAAAAAATCAAAATAAAATCATAACTGAAGAAGTAGAAAACTAAACCAAAAACGCAAATGGATAATGCGAAAGGAACACAAACCCATCACGTAACCTTAAATATTAATGGACTAAACTCCCCAATTAAAAGACATAGACGGGGAGATTGGATTAGGAAACAGACCCTATCGATAATGCTGTGTATTACCCGTTTCTGTTACTGTGATAACCACCAGGACCAAGGGAACTTAGAAAAGGAAGAGTTTATTGAGCTTTGGTGACATTCCAAATCAGAGTCCATTGTTGTGGGAGGAATGGTGGCTGGGGCTGGAACATCAGAAGCAAGCCAAGGGTCACATCGCGCAAAGCAACCCCTCAAAGAGAGAGAGAGAGACCTGGAGACTGCAAGGCTTGTTAAAGCGGATACAACTAATCCCACCACCAACTGGAGACAATGTCCGAATACTTACAGCCTATGGTGGATAACTCGCATTTAAAGGCACCACCTCTGTTTACAAGAAATGCATCTTAACCTCAAGGATGGGCACCACCTTAAGTTAAAGGGTGGAAAAAAATATTCCAAGCAAGTGGTATCAAAAATTGAGCAGGAGTTGCTATTTTAAAAACAGACAAAATAGACTCCAAAGTCAAAGAAATCCAAAGAGACAAAAAGGGCGATTATATTTTTATTAAAAGAACAATTCACCAAGATTTCACAATAAATGAATATATATGCCCCAAACTCTGGTTTCACCAAACTTTATAACACAATTCTATAGGAACTCAAGGCACAGACTAACCCCCGGGAACTCTAGTAGGTGAATATCCATTCTAATCAGACCACAGTGCAGTAGAGGCTCAGTAGCACACAGGAAAACCCTACTATCTACAAAAACATGGAGACTAAACACACTGTTTCTTGAATTATGAATGGATCAAGGAAGAGATAAAGAAAGAAAACATTCCTGGAACTGATGAAAAAGAATATAACACAACAAAACCTATGGGGTAACTTAAAAAGAAGGAGTTCTAAGAGGGAAGTTTAATAGCCCTGGGTGCCTACATTAAAAAAACAGAAAGAGCACAAATGAAATGAATCGAACAATGCAGCTAAAAGCACTTGAGAGGTAACAACTGATGAACCCTAAATGCAACAAACTAGAAGAATTAACAAAAATCAGAGCGGAAGTCATGAAAATAGAAACAAAGAAAAACAAACAACAAAATCAATGATCCAAAAGTTGTTTCTTTGAAGAATAAACAACATAAGACCTCTAGCCCCAGTTAACCAAAAGAAAGAAGGAAAACAACTCCAATCAATACAATCCATGATGAAAGGGGAATATCACAACAGACAAGGAAAAGATCCAGAAAATCCATACAGAGTACTATAAAAAACCTATACTATAATACCACTTTGAAAACCAGAAGAATGGATGAATCTGAAAACCCTGGACTCACCAAAGCTCAACAGAAGAGATAGACAGCTGAACGACCCATAAAATTTAAAAATGAAGTGTAATAGAAACCTCCCAACTACAAAAAGCCCAGTCCCAGAATTGGGTTTTCACAGCAGAATTCTATAAAACATTTCAAAAAGAATTACAAACATTATTACTCAAAAATTGTTTTTAGAAAGGATGTATACAACCAGAGGGAATTCTCCCCCAAATTTCTTTCTATGAAGCCATGATTAAGGTCGACAATTGACAAATGTACCTCATTAAACTCAAAAGCTTCTGTACAATCAAAAGAAACTCAAGGAAATGAGGAGAAAACCCACAGAGTAGGAGGAAACCTTCAACCACAGATACATCTGACAAAACATTGATTTCCCAGAATATATAAACTACTCAAAAACAAAGAAAAAAATAAAAAAAAAAAAAAAAAAAAAAAAGTTGAACAGAGACTTCACAAATGAGAATTAGAGAAGATGGCTGAGAACAGATCTTTTTTTTTTTGTGTGTGTGTGTGTTCGTTTTTTTTTTTTTTTCCTTTTAGTCCCAGCTGCCCGGAACTCACTCTGTAGACCATGCGGGACTTGAACGCACAAAGACCCGCCTGCCTCTGCCTACCAAGTGCTAGGTTTAAAAGGCGTGCACATCACCACGCCCGGCAAGAAAACACATCTTAAGAGAAAAGCATCTTAAAAATTGTTCACATTGCTAATAGGTGTAAGAAATTCAAACAAACCTTTAAGAATATCATCTTACTCCAATAAAGACTTGCTAGGAGCAAGAAAACAATGATACCAAGTGCTGGAGAGGTTGTGGGGAAAGGAAACACTCATCCACTGCGGGTGGGAATGTAAATTCGTGTAGCCACTATGAAACAGTGTGGAGAACCCTTGGGAAGACTTGGAATGAAGCTTGGAGTTATTTTATGATGTTGGTAAGATTTATTTTTCTTTCGGATTCTTTGAGACAAGTGTCCTCCCTGCTATCCTCAACTCTCTAGGGACTAACCAGGCTGCCTGAACATCACACAGACCTTGCCTCTACCGACACCCTACCAAGTGCTGGATTAAAGGCCATGTATCACTACCGCCCTGCCTGCTTCTTTCGAATACCTGTATATGCGTTTTAAAAAATTTGTTTTAATTAAAAAATTTTTTTTTTAATGTGTATCAGGCATAGTAATGTGATTAGTATACGCGGATCAGCATGTTTATGTGCTCGACAGTGCAGTTGCCAAGCCGAGGGCAGAGAGGGCATCAGATTTCCCCAAAACTGGCAAATTATAGGAAAGAGATGGGTTCTTAGTCAACCAGTGCTGGAGTTGCTAGGGGGAATGGAAACGGGGTCCTCTGCAAAAGGAGCAAGTTGGTGCTCCTAACTGCTGAGCCCATCTCTCCAGCCCCATATATAGCCTTTATTATGTTGAATATGTTCCCTATATCTCCAAGGTCTCTAGGACTCTTTTCATGAAATTATGTTGGATTTTTGTCACAGGGCTTTTCTGTCATACACATTTTGTTTTCATTTCTATTTTCCTTGTGTTCAGTTAAAGATGAGAATTCCTAGATCTGATATAAGAATACAACCGCTTTCAAATGATGCCTCTTTTAAATTGTCCGACTAAACAGTATGAAATACGCATCCTGGCCCGTGTGTGGACCATGAATGTGGCTGGAGAGATGCTAGTGGGTAAGAGCACCAACCACTAGAACCAGAGGTTGGTTCCAAGCACTCAGGTCAGGTGACTCACAACCACGCTGTGAATCCTAGGGGATTTGAGGCTCTCTATCTGTCTTCCCAATGACACTGCACGGAAGTGCACAAACTTCCCCTGCATCACACACAAACAAACACATAATTTAAATATATAGAAAGAAAAACTTGTCAAAACATACATTCTTTCTGCTTACATTCTGCCATCCTTTCTAACCAGGCTTCTCATTTCAGAGCATGCTCTTTGTTTTTCCTGTCTGCCTATTCAGCTGTACAGTTTGACGCTTCATGTTTGCTTTAAAAGGAAACATTGGTGGATAATTTTCTTTCTTTGTGTGTGTGGTGTGGTAGGGGTGGTATGGCTTTTTGAGACGGGTCTCCCTGTAGCTTCTCCGGCCTGTCCTGGGAACTTCGCTATGTAGACCCAGCTGGCCTTTAACTCACAAAGGTGTGCCTGCCTCTGCCTCCCAAGTGCTAGATAAGGCGTGGGCACCACCACGCCCAGCGTAAGTTTGTTTTGTTTTGTTTTGTTTTGTTTGATTGTGTTTTGGTTGTTTTTGTTTTGTTGAGACAGGATGTCGCTTAGCACGCTGGCCTGGATCTCACTCTGAGACCAGGCTGGTCCAGTGAACTCACAGAGATTCTGCCTGCTCTGCCTCCTAGGTGCTAAGGATTAAAGCATGTACCACCACCACCTGGAACTAAAGATGGTTCTTAGCTGCCATGTAGAGGTGCTGGGAAATGAACCTGGTCCTCATGCAAGAGCAGTCAGTGCTCTAACTGCCCAGCAATTTCTCCAGCCCCGGTAATTTTAATTCTTAATTTTTAACCTATTGTCTGGATGAAATCTCTCCTCTATATCTTGTACTTAAAATTATTTAATATTTATTTAGCCCAAAACAAAAAAGACACTATATATACTGGTGTGTAGTTGCTGTTGGGCAAGTTGCTTTTTTCTTTCTACTGAAGCTTTTTTTAAGCAAAACTTTGTCTTCCTTTTTAATATTGATAACTCTTTCATCAGCTGGCTTGGTGGCACACGCGTTAATCCTAGCCTTGGGAGGCAGAGGCAGGAGGATCTTTGTGAGCTCAAGGCCATCATTGGTCTACAGAGGTGAGTTCCAGGACAGCTGGCTACCAGGAGACCCTGTATCAAAATCCAACAAAAAAAATAATAATAATTGATAACTCTTCATCTAAAAGGTTCATCTATACTTGAGAATATTTTTTTAGTCAAGCACACACTGAGGAAAGAATATCTGGTATAGGAGTAAAGAGAAAGAACACTGTCCCTGGGTAGGCCATTTATCAGTTGTCAAATTCCCTGTACAATTGTGTGTATGTTGTATACACAATGGCCAGATCCAAAATCTATCATTGGATGGGTTTTGGTTCCTATGTGAACAGGGATCGCCCTGTAGCCCCGGCGTCCTGGACTACTCGGTAGAACCAGCTGGTTTTGAACTTACAAAGATCCGCTGCCTCTGCCTTCCAAGTGCGACAACACACCCCGTTGCCCTGACCCACGGGATTTGGATTTTGAAAAGATTTTTATTGACTATTTGTGCATTCAGTACAACCTTTCCCAAATCAAATTAGTTTGTTTCCCCATCCATGCCCACTCTCCCTAGAAGCTCTGGGATTCGTGCATACATGTAGTCCTGTCCTTGAATCTGCTCTTTCTTAGTAATGGTTTCACACTTTGTTTGATGGAGAAGTTTAACTGTTTTGGTCAATTCTTTGGTGCAAACCTTTTGCTGGGGATATTCTTTTACTATCGTTTTTTACTAATTCATAAATTACTTACTACTCCAAAATATGATCATATTACCATCACACATAGCCAAAGACAGAGTTATATAATAAAGTTGGTGCTAAGATCTACAAAAATAAGGGACNGCATCTATTGTCTTTTAACACTAGGAATGCTTTGATCCACGTTTTTCTTGCTGTCATAGTTTGAACTGAGAGTCAGTTGTATTCTGATGGGTTTCCCCTGTATGTAACGTGTGTTTCTCTTGTGGCTTTTCAGAATTTTGTCCTTTGTTTTGGGCGTCTAGCCTTTTAACTATGAGAGTGTGGGGAGTTTCGTTTCTGGTCTTGTCTGTTTTGGGAGTTCTATGGGCCGCTTGTAGTTTGATTGGTTTTCTTCTTTTTTTTTATTTTGGGGAAAATGTCACACCTATTATTCTGTTGGAAGATCTGATCAATGACCATTCTCTTGGGATTTTTCTCCTTCTTTATCCTATGATGTGGAGGTTTAATATCTTTTCATAGTGTCCTACTGGTGTGCTGGTTGTTCCACTTTTTGTGTATTTTTTAATTTTGCATAATCTTTACTTGAGGTGTTGTTTTTGTTCTGTTGGTTAGTCCTAATAGGTCTGATATTCTTGTTCTGCTTCCTCCATTCTAACTTTTGAGGCTTTTTTCCATTCTTTCCTCTTGATTGGATGAGTGTTCGATGTCCCGTTTCATTTCATCTTGTCATTTATTTTTATAGTTCCACTTCCTTTTGGAGCTTCTCAGTCCCCTCCTGTAGCTCTGTGATTTTGCTGGTTGGGTTTCTTTTTTTATTTCAACATGGGATCTTTTCAGTGTGTCCACTTTCTTTCCCGGAGTTTTTCTCCCTCTAGTTTTTTCTTGCGTTTGTCATTCTTTCCTTCCCTTGGTCCGTCCGAGTTTTTCATTTTTCTCCTCCTTAGTTCTATATTTTGTTTTCTTATATCTTTGATGTCGTTGAATAGGTCTGCAATTGTTTCTCTAAAATTTGTTTCCTGGCCCCAATCCCCAGGGGGATTCAACTGTAGGAATCTCCCACAAGGGTTGGTAGAGCTTGGGTGTGGGATTATCCTGCACCTTTCCCAGTTTTTTCTTGTCTCTTTGTGTCCCTGGCATGTGGGTTGCTTTTGCCTGTTTTCCAATGCAAATCCCAAAATGCCTCTTCACTGTGTTTGAAGGCTTGCGTTGCTTGCCTCCTTCAGATGCCTTTGTTTGTTTTTTTGTTTCTTTATGGGAGTTAGGAACTTATCCAAGTTTTAGGCTTTCTATGGAAGTCTAACTCACTATTCCCTTTATGTTCTCATGTTCGCCAAAGAATCAACTTGGACACTCCCTCAACAATAATTCCAGTTGGTGGGGGAGATACTCTGTGCTTCAGGTTGTCCTGGAAAATTCCTTATCTAAGCTCTGTGTACTCGAGTCTCACAGTTGCAACAGGCCCACCTCTTATAACCAGCTAGCAGGGAGACTCCACCCCCACAAGACAATGATTGAATTATCCAACAGACCAATGAAACGATTATCCAACAACCCAGTGATAGAATTATTCAACGATCCGCCTGGCTGAAGTGCCGCAGCCTCCTACCTATGCTTCAGGTGTGTCCTGGGAAATCCCCGATCGAAGCTCTGTGCACTCAGTCTCACATTATACCATTTGTATAGAAAGAAAAAGGACTGAGAGTTATCATGACTAATATCAATAAATCGGATGAGTTCAGTACTATAGACAAATTCCTTGGAACACAATGCATACGAACCTTAAATCATGAAAGAATACAAGATTTAAATTAAAAAACAATTTGCCACAAAGGGAAAGACCTAGGACACTATTGATCCATCGACATATTTGGATATAAAGTGAGTTTCATAGGCAGCATATAAGTAGATTATATTATTTTTTGAGATCTCTGCCCATCTTTTTTGTTTTCCCTCACTCCCTCCCTACCTCCCTCCCTCCCTCCTTCCTTCCTCCCCTCCCCTCCCCCTCCCCTCCCCTCCCAGCCCCTCCCCTCCCCTCCCGCCCCTCCCCTCCCCCCCCCTCCCCTCCCCATCCCCTCCCTCCCCTCCCCTCCCCCTCCCCTCCCCTCTCCCCTTTCCCTACTTCCTTCCTTCTTTGTGTTTTTTAACCCCCCCCTTCTTTTTTTTTTTTAAATTTTATTTCTTTATGTGTATGAATGTACTGTCTGCATGCAGGTCTGTGCACCTGTGTCGTGCAATGCTGCTGAGGTCAGAAGTGGGTGTTGGATTCCCCTGGAACTGGAGTTCTCCTGGAATTAAGTTTCAGACAGTTCTCGGCCGCCATGTGGGTGCTGGGGATCGAACCCGGGTCCTCTGTAAGAGCGGTCGGCGCTCTTAACTGCTAGGCCATCTCTCCAGCCCCTCTTCTTTCTTCTTTCTTTTTTCTTCTTCTTTCTTCTTTCAACAGGATCTCCCTGCAGCTCCAGCTGGCCTGGAACTCGCTCTGTAGACCAGGCTGGCCTGGAACTCACAGAGATCTGCCTGCTTCTGCCTTCTGAGTGCTGGAATTAAAGGAGTGTGCCACCACCCCTGGCATCTTTTTTCGAGTTTTTAAAAAAATATTGATTGCTTTACAGTTTCACACAGTATATTTTGATCATATTTAGATCTGTCCCCCATCTCCACTCCTCCTTACTATCCCCCTTACTTTGTACGTATGTATGTATGTATTTATTTATTTATTTATTTATTTATTTATTTATTTATTTATTTAGTGTTTGAAGGCCTATCAAGTCTAATTTGTGTGCCCAAATGCACTTGGGTATGGGTCCATCCTTTGGAACCTGGTCAAGCTATCTGGTTCGATACTTGTAAAGAAAACAGACTCTCCCTCTCCTAGCAGCTATCAGTTGCCAATAGTTCCTCAGTTAGGCCTGGAGCTTCTTGCCTACCTCTCCCCCACCCCCCACCCCATCATTGTTGGGTTTTTGTTTGGTTCGAGCTTGAGCAGGTGTGGTCCATCTCTGTCTTGATTAGAGTATTTAATCCATTTATCCTGAAAGTAATTACTGGGAAGAGATATTTATTTTTGTCATGTCATTTCTCTTTTCCCCTCGCCTTCTTCCCTTACTTCAAGGTCTCACTCTATCCTAAGATGCCCCTGAATTTACTTTGTAGTCCATGGTGGCCTGAACCTTTGGTGACCTGCTTCAGCTTCCCAAATGCTGAGATCACAGCATGAGCCACACTTTTTGTTTTCTAAATGTCTCGTGGTTGTCAGTACTATTTTCTTCCCGTATGTTTAAATCTCTTACTTTGTTTTGTATATATTCTTTAGGTGTTTCCTTTGTTGTTACCAGGGAATTACTTTAACGTCACAGCATCACTCTGAGTTTATCTTTAATAGCATATAGCTGCACTTTTCCTTTGTAGCTGTCTTCAGTTCTTCATTTGTTGCTGATATAAAATTCTCTATACATTATGTGTCCCCAAACATAAACTAATGCATGCTTCCTAGGCTAGCTTGTAATTTAATATATAGTTAAGGATAATCTTGAACTTCTGAGCCTCCTTGCCTTTATTTCCCAACTGCTGGGATTACATTGGTATACCATCATGCCCCTGTTTTATATGGTGCTAGGAATGAAGCCCAAGGCTTCATGTATGCTAGGCAAGCAGTCACTCAACTGAACTACATTCCAACATATTTTGTCATACTTTAATATCCTAGTAGTTACTCTTCTATGTTAATTTGGTCATTATAATTCAATATGTTAAAGAAAGGAAAGAAAAATATATCAAATAAAGGCATTTATTTTAGTTGTTGCTTTTAATTTTCTATCCCACAATTGGTTTTTGCCACAAACATATGCAGAAGCAAAGACACATTTTTTTAATTTATTTATTTTTATTTTATATGTCTGAATGTTTTTCCTGCATGTAAGTGTACCCATCTGTGTGGTACCCACGGAGGCCATAAGAGAATCCCTTGGAACTGGAGTTATGGACAGGTGTTAGCTGCCATGTGGGTGCTGGGAACTGAACTGGGGTCCTCTGTTAGAGCAGCCAGTACTCTTAACCACTGAGCCATCTCTCCAGCCCCAAATTTTTGTTTTTAAAAATGAGAAGTATTTTAACATTCCATTGATCTGGTGACCTGACCTAAGAGCTTTTGGCATATTTGTTTTGGCTTTGCTTTTTGGCTCTATTACTTTAAACAGGGACTCCTTAAAGGAAAGGATAAAATTGTAAAGGAAACATCCAAGTGTTTCTTCCATCTATAGCCTTTTGAAGTTGTTTTGTATGTAGTAAATTCATGTGGTGGATAGAGAATGTTCCAATTTAATATATCTTTATGATGACCCTTTTTCCCCCATGTTAATTGAATGAAGTTTCATAATATAACAAATTAGTCTTTCCATGTGAATTTTTCTGGTTAAGTTGAAAATACATTACCATACAGGGCCTGTTAGTCAATTTCTACAAATAAAATTCTCTAAGAGTAACCTTGGTGTGTCTCTGGTATGCTATACATAGCATTAGTTCTAGTGTCAGACTACTTGTGATTAAATACTGCTGCCATCTCCATGTAGTGTGACTTAAGCCAAGTTGCTTCTCTTTCTGTCCCTCATTTCATATCTGTTAAATGAAGATAACAGCATTTGTATCTCACAGAATTTCTGTATAATTTGGACGATTTTTACTGTGTGTGAGGTCACTGTGTGGATGTCATTGTACATATAAAACTTGTGAAACAGTCTTTGGATTATAATACTGCTCAGTAAATGTTAGAAGTTAATTGTCAGAGATAAATGGTTCACTTATGAATGGTGAAATAGGATTAGTTATGTTCCAGGAATTGTGCTAGTCTCTTAAGTATACAATGAGTGTCTTAATGAAAGCCATGGTCTGATGGAGGGGCTGAAGTTAAATGACTTTCAGATTAGATTAAGAAATGTGAAGGGAGCCGGGCGTGGAGGCGCTCACCTTTAATCCCAGCACTCGGGAGGTAGAGGTAGGCGGATCTCTGTGAATTCAAAGCCAGCCTGGTCTACAGAGCGAGCTCCAGGACAGCTGGTACTAAAAGGGAGACCCTGCCTCAAAAATATCAAATAAAGGGGGGAGAAAAAAAACCTAAAAGAAATGTGAAGGGGAAGAGCCACATAGTATGAGAACAGCAAGAGAAGGGTGTGCCTGTTTGAGAATAGATATTGGTCTTTATTCAAGGAAGTGAAATTCATGCTTAGACTTAAAAGTCGTTAGCCACAAGAAATAAGGGGTTGAGAGAGGAGTTGAAACACAAGGAAAAGGACACAGAAATGTTGTAAGTTGGGACTGTGTCACATCATTTAACTTTTGGGAGCATAGACTTTCTTGTGTGTAAAAAGGAATTTCTGGTATATGGAACAGTTCTGTAAATCTAAGAAATTGCTCAGTGTCTTTTTTCCTACTTATAGAGATATGTACATTTATTTATAAATGACAGAAGGCTTATCTGATATCAGTATTACTATTTGATCCTATTTTTGGATCTTTGTCACATATCACTTTTTTGTTGTTGTTAGTAGAAGCTTTTTTATTCAGGAAAAAACAAAACAAAACAAAAATGTTTTCCAAACACACATAGGAGGGGGGTTATGGGTAGAGGGAAGTACCTGTCCATCTAGCCCCAGACCCCAGCCCATGTGGTTTTGGCAGCAGTAAGGGAAGTAGGGTAATGGCCCCCCAAAATAAAGATGGTATGTGATTGTGTCTATGGGAAGGAGGAGTGCAAAAGCTGAAGGGAGTGGTGGGGGAAAGGACAGATGAGGTCAGTACTGGGAACACTGCAGGTAGGAGGCTATGTCATAACATTTCTTGTTGATCAAACCACTGTGGACACTTTCTTTGCCCATCAGCAGGACTAGCATCTTGGCCCATGGTGACAGTGACACTGAAGTGGAGGCTCCTCCTGTGCTCTTGGTACGAAGATCCATAGTAAATTCCCCATCTTGCAGCAGTGAGCCCACATCATAGAACATTTCTGGCCCCCAAGTGTCAGCCAGTTCATGAAAAAACTTGACTGGTCTTTGCCAACCAGTACACCAACCTCAGCTGCTGTAATGCTAACGAAGTTTTTTCCCAGGGACAGCAGACCAGAAGGAGGGCGAGTCCTTGTAGCCTAGGATGGCTGTGTCCTGACAGGTCCCATCCTCCATGAGGCTGTCAATGTAGGTGTTCCACCCAGCCATGACGCTGCTGCTAGGGCTGCTCTCCAGGCTGCTACTGGGGCCTTGGGCTGGGCTCGGGCTGGCAGGCAGGGGGGAGGCAGAGAGCTAGGGGCATGTGCTGCCGTTCAGAACGTAGCTCTCCACACACCACTTTTATGAAAAATGTTAATTCATTATAGTGTCCTGATTAGGAGTATGGATTCTGGAGTTTTTGATTGACTATCATTTTCATTCCATCTGAAAACTACTTGGTATCTGTGACTCAGTTTCCTCTTTTCTTCAGAGACCGTTATGGATAATAGTTCATAATTCATACATTATTATAAATTTCAGATGAATCATATCTTACACACAATAAAAATGCTATAAATTGTAGGCCAGAATAATTAAAACTTTTTGGAAAAGTTAATTAAATTTCTTTTAAAGACTAAAAGTGATAATTCAGCTGACTTGTTTTAAGAAACATGTTTTTAGCCGGACGTGGTGGCGCACGCCTTTAATCCTAGCACTTGGGAGGCAGAGGCAGGCGGATCTTTGTGAGTTCAAGGCCAGCCTGGTCTACAGAATGAGTTCCAGGACAGCTGGGACTACAGGGAGACCCTGTCTCGAAAAGACCAAAAAAAAAAGAAACATGTTTTTATAGTTAAGATAGTAATTTTTTGTCTTTTATCCATATACTAATTATATATAATGTATTTCACTATGACATTTTTTTAAGTTTTATTTTTTTTATTTTTATTTATTTATTTATTTATTTATTTATTTATTTATTTATTTATTTATTTATATTTTTTGTCTTTTCAAGACAGGGTTTCCCTGTAGTCAGTCCCAGCTGTCCTGGAACTCACTCTGTAGACCAGGCTGGCCTTGAACTCACAAAGATCCACCTGCCTCTGCCTCCTGAGTGCTAGGATTAAAGGCATGCGCCACCACACCCGGCTATTATTTATTTTTTAAAGAATTTAAAAATTTTTATTTATGTATATGAATGTACTGTCTGCATGTAGGTTGGTGCACCTGTGTTGTGCAGTGCCGCGGAGATCAGGAGAGGGCATCAGATTACCCTGGAACTGGAGTTAAAGATGGTTCTCAGCTGACACGTGGGTGCTGGGGTCGAACCCGGGTCCTCTACAAGAGCAGTTGGTGCTCTTAACCACTAGGCCATCTTTCCAGCCCTTAATTTTATTTATTTTTTATGTGTATGAATGTACTGTCTGCATGTAGGTTTGTGCACCCTTGTCATGCAATGCCGTGGAGATCAGAAGACGGTGTCGGATTCCCCTGGGACTGGAGTTCTCCTGGAATTGGAGTTACAGATGGTTCTTAGCCGCCATGTGGGTGCTGGGGATCAAACCCGGGTCCTCTGCAAGAGCAGTTGGTGCTCTTAACCACTAGGCCATCTCTCCAGCCCTTAATTTTATTTATTTTTTATGTGTATGAATGTACTGTCTGCATGTAGTTTTGTGCACCCTTGTCATGCAATGCTGCAGAGATCAGGAGAGGGTGTCGGATTCCCCTGGAACTAGAGTTTAAGATGGTTCTCAGCTGCCATGTGGGCACTCTTAACCACTAGGTCATCTCTCCAGCCCCCTGACATTTTCATATATGTATAAAATGTACTTTGATCATATTTACCTTTCATCACTCTCTCTTGTCCCCCTCCCCTTTCCACTCCTGCTGGTCTCCTTTTTCTTCCTAACCAGTCCTCCTATTTTCATATATCTTTGTTTTTGTTTTCTTTTTTTAAATGATGCAATGAGTTTCTGTAGTGTTGCTTATAGGAATATGGCACAAAGGTTGCTTACATGAGCATGGCTGCCTTTCTAGTGGCTGAACCAGTGGGGAAAACAATGTGTTGCCCTCCTCCAGCTTTATTCTGCTATAACCTCAGGAAGGGGTTGTACCTTATGAGCTTCTTCATTTCCACCACAGGATGTTGGCAGGCCCAATCTTGTGCAGGTAATCATAACTGCTTTGAATTCAAGGGTTCAGCAATCTTGTCAATGCCTAGAAGTCAGGATTCCACATTTCCCCCATCCAGCTTTTACATTCTTTCTATCCCTTCCATGATATTCTCTCATCTTTGGAGGAGGTAATAGATATCCCACTTAGGACAGAGCATTCAACTGCCATTTATTCTCATCAGTTTGACCAGTTATGAGCCTTTGCAGTTACTGCTGCCCAATGCACATATAAATTTCTCTGACCAAAGCTAATAGCAACACTAATTTATGGAGATATATGGGAATTTGGTGGTCACATCATGTTCATTTATCAAAGCAGCAATATGGGGCTGCAGAGATGGCTTGACAGTTAAGAAGAGCTCTTGATGGCCTAGCAGTTAAGAACGCCGACCGCTCTTACAGAGGACCTGGGTTTGATCCCCAGCACCCACATGGCAGCCGAGAACTGTCTGAAACTCCAATTCCAGGAGAACTCCAGTTCCAGGGGAATCCGAAACCCTCTTCTGACCTCCGCGGCATCGCACGACACGGTTGCGCAGACCTGCATGCAGACAGTACATTCATACACATACAAAATAAATAAAATAAAAAAAAAAAAGAGCTCTTGCTGCTCTTGGATCCAGGCTCAAATCCTAGTTCCCACATACTGGCTCACAACTGCCTGTAATTCCAATTCCAGGGGATCCAATGTCCTCTACTGGCTTTTGTGGGCACTACATGCACATGATGTGTGTATACACACACACACACACACACACACACACTGCACAGAAAATGTTTTAAAAATCTTAAAAAAAAATGGGGGTGTTGTAGTTTCTCTTCCATTGCTGTGACTAAACACTCTGACCAACACCAACTTGGGGAGGAAAGGGTTTATTCAGCTTACATCTCCTGGGTCACAGTTCTCACTCAGGGAGCCCAAGGCAAGAACTCAGGGCAGGAACCTGGAGGCAGGAGCTGAAGCACAAGCCATGGAGGAATGCTGTTCACTGGCTTGCTCCCCTGGCTCATGCCCAGCCTGCCTTCTTATATGGTACACAACAACCTACCCAGGGTGGCACCACTCATCGTGGGCTGAGTCCTCCCACACTGCTCAACAATCAGACAATACTCCACAGATGTGGCCACAGGCCAATCCAATGGAGCCAATTCCCCAACTGAGGCTCCCTCAACCCAGGTGTGTCAAGTTGACACTAAAGCTAGCCAGCACAGGGGGTATTTCCCAAGACCAGCTGAAGCACAGGTAGGAGCTGGGTGCTTCAGCCAGGCGGATTGTTTGATTCGATTTAATAGTCTTTGGCTCGATTGGCTTGTGTGGCTGTGGGCGGAGTTGTCTTTCCAGCTGGTATAAAAGGTGGGTTTGTGTGAGTCTTGAGATAGGGGATTTTCCAAGACCACCTGAAGCACAGGTACTGGGGTGCGGGCTAAACAGCAACCCCCCCTCCTTCCCCCAACTCTCCAAGTGGATTCTTTGGAGAACCTTCAGAACAGAAAGGGAAGATTAAGTTAGACTTCCAATAGAAAGCCTAAAGCTTAGACAAGTAAGCAAGGAGAAAAGGAGAAAAACATATCAATCAAACAATGAAGGCATCTGAAGGAGGCAAGCAAAGCAAGCCTTCAACATAGTGAAGAGGCATTTGGGATTCACCTGGAAGATAACACAGAACAACTAAAAACCTCAAGTAAAGATTATGAAAAATTTAAAGATACACAAAAGTGGAACAACCAGGAACTGTGGGACACTATGAAAAGATCAAACCTCCACATCATAGGAATAGAGGAAGGAGAAAAATCCCAAGAGAATGGTATTGATCAGATCTTCAACAGAATAATAGTTGAAATTTTCCCAAAACTAAAAAAACACAAACCCATACAAATACTAGAAGCACATAGAACTCCAAACAGACAAGATCAGAAAAGAAACTCCCCATGCCATATCATAGTTAAAATGCTAGACGCCCAAAACAAAGACAAAAATTCTGAAAGCCACAAGAGAAAAACAAGTGACCTATAAGGGGAAACCTATCAGAATTACAACTGACTTCTCAGTGCAAACTATGAAAACAAGAAGAACGTGGAGCAAAGCATTCTCAGTGTTAAAGGACTATAGATGCCAATCCAGGTTACTATACCCAGCAAAAATGTTGATTATAGTCAAGGAGAAAAATCTTCCATGACATAAATAAGATGATATGTCCGGAAAACCAACCCTTCAGAGAATACTTGAAGCAATTCAAAACACAAAAGAAAGGAGCAACTATCCCCAGGCACCTAGAAAGAGAAATCAATAAAAGCATAACTGAAGAAGTAGAAACCTAAAGTAAAAACGCAAATGGATAATGCGAAAGGAACACAAACCCATCAGTCGTAACCTTAAATATTAATGGACTAAACTCCCCAATTAAAAGACATAGACGGGGAGATTGGATTAGGAAACAGACCCTATCGATAATGCTGTGTATTACTCACTTTTCTGTTGCTGTGATAAACCACCATGACCAAGGGAACTTATAAAAGGAAGAGTTTATTTGAGCTTATGATTGACAGTTCTAGGGAATCAGAGTCCATTGTTGTGGGAGGAATGGTGGCTGGGCTGGAGCCGAAAGCCAAGGTTCACATCTCGCAATAAGCACCCTCAAGAGAGAGAGAGAGACTGGAGACTGCAAGGCTTGTTAAACTCACTAATCCCACCACCAACTGGAGACAAAATGTCTGAATACTTAAAGCCTATGGGGGATACTCTCATTTAAAGCACCACATGCTGTCTACAAGAAACACATCTTACCTTCAAGGATAGGCACCACCTTAAAGTTAAAGGGTGGAAAAAAATATTCCAAGCAAGTGGTATCAAAAAGAAAGCATGTGTTACTATTTTAATATCAGACAAAATAGACTTCAAAGTCAAAGAAATCCAAAGAGACAAAGAAGGCCATTACATTTTAATCAAAGGAACAATTCACCAAGATTTCACAATTATGAATATATATGCACCAAACTCTGGTTCACCAAACTTTATAAACACAATTCTTCAGGACCACAAGGCACAGATTAACCCCAGGAAACTCATAGTAGGGGACTTCATTCTATCAGACCACAGTGCAGTAAAGCTCATTATCAACACCAGGATAAACCCTACTATCTACAAGAACACATGGAGACTAAACACACTCTTGAATAATGAATGGATCAAGGAAGAGATAAAGAAATAAAAGCATTCCTGGAACTGAATGACAATGAGAATATAACACAACAAAACCTATGGGGTACTTTAAAAGCAGTCCTAACAGGGAAGTTTATAGCCCTGGGTGCCTACATTAGAAAAACAGAAAGAGCACAAATGAATGATCTAACAATGCAGCTAAAATCACTTGAGAGACAACAACTGATGAACCCTAAATGCAACAGACAGGAAGAAATAACAAAAATCAGAGCTGAAGTCAATGAAATAGAAACAAAGAAAACAAACAAACAAAATCAATGAATCCAAAAGTTGTTTCTTTGAGAGAATAAACAAGATAGACCTCTAGCCCAGTTAACCAAAAGAAAGAAGGAACAACTCCAAATCAATACAATCCATGATGAAAGGGGAAATATCACAACAGACAAGGAAAAGATCCAGAAAATCATACAGGAGTACTTAAAAAACCTATACTATACCACGTTTGAAAACCTAGAAGAAATGGATGAATATCTGAAATCCTGGGACTCACCAAAGCTCAACCAAGAAGAGATCGACAGCTTAAACAGACCCATAATATATTAAGAAATGGAAGATGTAATAAGAAACCTCCCAACTAAAAAAAGCCCAGTCCCAGATGGTTTCACAGCAGAATTCTATAAAACATTTCAAAAAGACTTACAACCATTATTACTGAAATTGTTTAGAAGGATACAACCAGAGGGAATTCTCCCAAATTCTTTCTATGAAGCCAGGATTAAGGTCGACAATTGACAAATGGGACCTCATTAAACTCAAAAGCTTCTGTACATCAAAAGAAATAATCAAGGAAGTGAAGAGAAAACCCACAGAGTAGGAGGAAACCTTCACCACAGATACATCTGACAAAACATTGATTTCCAGAATATATAAACTACTCAAAAAACAAAGAAAAAAATGACCCACTCAATAGATGGAACAAAGTTGAACAGAGACTTCACAAATGAGGAATTAGAGATGGCTGAGAAACATCTTTTTTGTGTGTGTGTGTGTCTTTTCGAGACAGGGTCTTCCTGCAGCCCCAGCTGTCCCGGAACTCACTCTGTAGACCAGGCTGGCCTTAAACTCACAAAGACCCGCCTGCCTCTGCCTCCCAAGTGCTAGGTTTAAAGGCGTGCACCACCACGCCCGGCAAGAAACATCTTAAGAGAAACATCTTAAGAAGTGTTCAACATTGCTAATAGTTAAGGAAATGCAAATCCAAACCACTTTAAGATATCATCTTACTCCAATAAAACTGGCTAGGATCAAGAAAACAAATGATACCAAGTGCTGGAGAGGTTGTGGGGAAAGGGAAACACTCATCCACTGCTGGTGGGAATGTAAACTTGTACAGCCACTATGGAAAGCAGTGTGGAACCCTTGGAAGACTTGGAATGAACTTGGAGTGATTTTACTGTTGGTAAATTTTTTTTCTTTCGGTCTTTTGAGACAGTGTCTCCCTGCTGTCCTACAACTCTCTATGTACTCCAGGCTGGCCTTGAACTCACACATACCTTGCCTCTACCTCCCAAGTGCTGGGATTAAAGGCATGTATCACTACGCCCTGCCTCTTCTTCATACTTTTATATTCTTTTTAAATTTTTTTTTAATTAAAAAAATTTTTTTATGTGTATCAGTGTATGGTTTGCATGCAGGTTTGTGCTCCAGTGCAGTGCCGCCGAGGTCAGAAGAGGGCATCAGATTTCCCTAGAACTGGAGTTAAAGATGGTTCTTAGTCACCATGTGGGTGCTGGGAATTGAAACTGGGTCCTCCGCAAAAGCAGTTGGTGCTCCTAACTGCTGAGCCATCTCTCCAGCCCCCATACTTTTACATTCTTATGTTCTTATGTTCTCAGATACTGCTTTGACTCTTACTCCTGGTGTGAGCACACTAGAATCAGCTTAGGGGCTTTTCTGTCATACACATTTTGTTTTCATTTCTATATTTCCTTGTGTTGAGTTAAAGAATGAGAATTCTAGATCTGATATAAGTAATACAACCGCTTCAAATGGATTCCTCTCTTTATTGTCTACTAAACAAGTATGAAATACTCATCCTGCCTTGTGGTGGAACCATTCATGTGGCTGGAGAAGATGCTTAGTGGTTAAGAGCACCAACCACTAGAACCAGAGTTTGGTTCCAAGCACTCAGGTCAGGTGACTCACAACCACCTGTGAATCCTAGGGGGATTTGAGGCTCTCTTCTGGCTTCCATGACACTGCACTGAAGTGCACAAACTTCCCCTTGCACACACACACATACACATAATTTAAAATATAGAAAGAAAACCTTCAAAACACTACATTCTGCCATCCTTTCTAACCAGGCTTCTCATTTCAGAGCATGCTCTTTGTTTTTCCTGTCTGCCTATTCAGCTGTACAGTTTGACTCTGTCAGTGTTTGCTTTAAAGGAAAACATTGGTAATTTCTTTGTGTGTGTGTGTGTGTGTGTGTATGTGTCTTTTTGAGACAGGGTCTCCCTGTAGCTCCGGCTGTCCTGGAACTCGCTATGTAGACCAGGCTGGCCTTTAACTCACAAAGATTTGCCTGCCTCTGCCTCCCAAGTGCTAGGATTAAAGGCGTGCACCACCACGCCCAGCTGGTAATTTTTGTTTTGTTTTGTTTTGTTTTGTTTTGTTTTGTTTTGTTTTGTTTTGTTTTGTTGAGACAGGATGTCCCTTTAGTCCCAGCTGGCCTGGATCTCACTCTGTAGACCAGGCTGGCCTTGAACTCACAGAGATCTGCCTGCCTCTGCCTCCTGGGTGCTAGGATTAAAGGCATGTACCACCACACCTGGCACTAAAGATGGTTCTTAGCTGCCATGTAGGTGCTGGGAATTGAACCTGGGTCCTCTGCAAGAGCAGTCAGTGCTCTTAACTGCCGAGCCATTTCTCCAGCCCCGGTAATTTTATTCTTATTTTTGACCTTTTGTCTGGATGAAATCTCTCCTCTATATCTTGTACTTAAAATTATTTAATATTTTATTTACCATATTATACTTTGTGTGTAGTTTCTGTGTGGGCATGTTGATTTGTTCTTTTATACTGAAGCTTTTTTAAGGCAAGAACTTTGTCTTTTGTTAATAATTGATAACTCTTCATCAGCTGGGCTTGGTGGCACACGCCTTTAATCCTAGCACTTGGGAGGCAGAGGCAGGAGGATCTTTGTGAGCTCAAGGCCATCTTGGTCTACAGAGTGAGTTCCAGGACAGCTGGGGCTACCAGGAGACCTTGTCTCGAAAAGACCAACAAAAAAAATAATAATAATTGATAACTCTTCATCTAAAAGGTTCATCTATACTTGAGAATATTTTTTTAGTCAAGCACACAACTGAGGAAGAATATCTGTATAGTAGTAAAGAGAAAAGAACAACTGTCCCTGTGTAGCCATTTATCAGTTCATTCCTGTACATTGTTTGTATGTGTGTATACACATATAGCCAGATCAAATCTATGATTGGATTTGTTTTTGGTCTTTTTGAGACAGGGTCTCCCTGTAGCCCCAGCTGTCCTGGAACTCACTCTGTAGACCAGGCTGGCCTTGAACTCACAAAGATCCGCCTGCCTCTGCCTTCCAAGTGCGACACCGTGCCCGACCCGGGATTGGATTTTTAAAAGATTTTTATTGAGCTTTTGTGCATTTCGTACAACCTTTCCCAATCAAATTTAGCTTTGTTTCCCCATCCATGCCCACCTCTCCCCTAGAGCTCATGTATTCTGCCATACATGTTAAGTCCTGTCTTGAATCTTTCTTAGTATTTTTCAACTTTTTTGATGTAGAAGTTTACTGTTTTGGTCAGATCTTGGTGCAAATCTTTTGCTGTTATTTCTTTTACTTTTATATTACTCCAAAATATGTATATATACACCTCACACATATGCCAAAATGACAGAGTATATAAGGATTTGGTGCTAAGATCTACAAAAATAAGGGACCCCATACATCATTTGTTTTTATGGGACTCTGTTACTTCACTTAGCATAATAGCCTCCAGTACCATCCATTTACCTGCAAATCTCTTTACCACTGCATAGAACTCCATTGTGTAGATGTACCACATTTTCATTATCCACTCATCAGTTGAGGGACACTTGGGTTGTTTCCAGCTCTTTTCTATTGTGAAAAGAGCTGCAGTAAACATGGTTGTGCTTGTATCTCTGCAATAGGATGAATCATTTGGGTATATACCCAGGAGTGGTATGACTGGATCAAGTGGTAGTTATTTGAATCTTTTGGGATCGGATTAAAAAAAAAAATACAAAAACTTTAGTTAACAGGTGAATGTGAGTGCTGGGAACCAAACTCAGGTCCTCTACAAGAGCAGCTAGTGCTCTTAACCACTGAGCCATCTTTCCACCCCCCCAATTTTATTTTAATTAAAAAAATTTTAAATGTATTTATTCTTATTTTATGTATATGAATGTTACACCTACATCTGTGTAAGTGCACCCATGTGGTGCAGTGCCCATGGAGGACAGAAGAGGGTGTCAGATTCCCTGAAACTGGAGCTGCAGATGGTTGTTAGCCACCATGTGAGTGCTGAGATTTGAACCTGGGTCTTCTGCAAGAACAACTGAGCCCTCCCTTCCAGCCCCTAAAATACTTTTTTGATTCATTTTTTAATTTTATTTATTTATTTTATACATATGAATGTACTTGTCTGCATGTAGGTTTGCGCACCCATGTCATGCAATGCTGCGGAGATCAAAAGAGGGTGTCGGATTCCCCTGGAACTGGAGTTAAAGACGGTTCTCAGCCGCCATGTGGGTGCTGGGGATCAAACCCGGGTCCTTTGCAAGAGCAGTCGGCTCTCTTAACCGCTCGGCCATCTCTCCAGTCCCTTTGATTTATTTTTATGGTGTGTGTATTTGTGTTTTGCCCACATGTATGTAAGTACACTCATATCATATAATGCCTCTTGAGGCCAGAAGAGTATTGGATCCCCTGTCACTGGAATGTGGATGGCTGTTAGCTGCCATGTGGGTGCTGAGAACCGAACTCAGTCCTCCCTCCCTCCTCTCGGCGTCATGATGCGTCTCTCCCATCCTCGTCCTCTCCTACTTCTTTTCTCATTTTTCAAGAATTGCTGGCTTCTCCGCGTATAGGATTTTTTTTTTTTTTTTGGAACAGGTCTACTCTGTAGTCTAGCGGCTGTAGCCAGTGCTTAAACTCAAGTAGATCCCTTTCCGCCTGGCCTCCGATGCTGGGATAAAGCGTAACCACAGCCTGGCATTAATAGGATATCTTTTTTTTTCAGACAGGGTCTCCTGTTATAGGAATCTTTTAGCATGTTCTCTAGCTCCACTATAGAATTCCTACATTGATTACAGTTTTTTTTCCTTTCCTTCCTCCCCTCCTTCTCCCTTCCGTCACCTCTTACTGTCCCCTTCCCTCTCCTCAGACCTTTCCGCTTTCCTTTCTTATTGCCATTTTCACCTGTTCTCCATTTTTCCTTGTCGCCTTTCGGCGCCGTGCTTCCTCTCGGCCTCATAAGATGTTTGCGCTCTTCCCTCCCCTTCCCCCTCCTCCCTCTCTCCCCTCCCCTCTCCTCTTCTCTCCTTCCCCCTTCCCTCCCCCTCTCCTCTCCCTTCCTCCCTTCTTTCTTGTACATAGTAACTACCAAAAATATGCAGAGAAAAAAATTCATTACTCAAAATCCCACTAATGGCTTCCCTTTTTTGTGTGTGTGTGTGTGTGTGTGTGTGTGTGTGTGTGTGTGTGTGTGTGTGTTGGGGTCTTTTTTCTTCCTGCATATGCATAAACATATTTCAGTTAGATGGTGTTTTGTATTAAAATACTCATGTATTTTAGAAATGAGGAATTTGACAGTTTTCTCTATAACTAAAAGAGCCATCATGAGAAATGATATTTGTCTTTTAGGTGCTAGACTAGTGACAAGGGAAATATACCACTACTGCTTCATAATAGAGTGAGTTAAAGTCTATCATCTGTGGTAGAGCTAGCTAACATTTTTACTGAATATATTCTGTATGTTCAATTTATCTTTGCTTTGGAATTTAGAGAAATTAAGTAAATTGGCCATCTAGTTCATAAATAGTATCTTTGACTTTTCCCGAGTTTGTTGACATCTGAATCCATGTTTTTAAACATTACTCTGTACAGTATGATAATGAATAGCTACCATGTCTGACTGTTCATGTATCTATCCATCTATATTGACTAGAGGAGCAGGAGCTGGAGAATAATGGGGAATCTGCAAAGATGCTGAGGGAGATTATGATAGAATAACTGAGACATCCTCAGAGGAACATCAATGGCAACAGCTTTCCTAAAGTAACAGCACTTTATTATGCTACTTTTAACATCACTACTAATGAATATTAAAGGTATGGTGTAGATATTTGGCATAAATAAGACAACTGCCTCTTAATGTTTGCTCTGTAAATTATGTCAGACATAATAAGCTGGTGGTTTCCATCTTTTGTGAGCTAGTAACTGTCCTATCCAAGCAGTTTAAATGAAATTTAGCCTTATAAACTGGACCATATAACCAAAATTCCCGTTTGTATTCAGAGTTTTTTTTAGATATCACATAGGTAAACAATTTGTTGAATATATCGAATTAGACAGTTTAGCATTGTGTCAACCACTGGGAAGTTCCACAGTGAAAGCATACGTTCTGTTCCTAAAGGAACTTAAGAAGCAGGCCGGAAACAACACATCTGTGAGATGATCATAAGTGCTTTGGGACCACAAAGTGGAGAGCTCATAAACATTTTCTCATCACAAATCATCTTATGAATATATTGTATTTATTTTATTTCAACAAATGGCTTTTGGTTTTCTACCAGCTAATAGATACCTTTTAGCTTCTGTTCTTCGCTGTGCTCTGTAACAAAATTCTTAGAACTATTTATATCATGGTCTGAGTATAAATAATAACATAAATTGACTTACTGTTCTATGCATTGCTTTTCCTAAAGTTAGAAAACATTCAAAATTTCATTTCTTCGAGTAACTGAAGGTTTGAAGAATGGTGCAGATATGCACAGAAAAGGGAATACTGGAGCAACTTCTTTGAACATTTTAATAGTTGTGTTTTCTTTTCTTTCTTTCCTTTTTTTTTTTTTTTTAAAAGCAATCCTATTGGGATGGTTCTTTGCTTTGAGATAATATGATCATTAAACATTAGTCTAAAATGCTAGAGTATCTGCTGTGGTAGGGTTTTCTAGTTTTAGTATCCTTTATCCCTTAATCCCCCACTTCTGTCCTGTGTTTCCATATTGCTTTCTGGTGCATTCACTTACAGCATTCTACAAATTTTATGGCACTATCACGTCTAGTAGGGAATTGTTACTATAGATAGCCTAATAACTTATTTTAGAAGATAGAGATAAGCTATAGTTCTTCATATCATATAGTTGGCCCTTTGCATTTAAGATTTTTTTTATTATGTAAAGTTGCACTATATCAAAGTACTTCAGATTTCAAAACATTTTAAAGGGAGAAATGATATACCCTCTTTATATAATAACCTTTGTAATTAAAATCCTATTAAGCAATTTTCTTTCTAGGATATATTTTCTCTTTATACTAATGTTTTCTATATTTGTTCTATTAGTACTGAGATAGGGTGTTAAAATTTTCAGCTGGGAGAATAGTGTTTAGTTTTTTTCTTTGTCTACTTCTGTCAGTTTTTCATGAATTTTCAAGCTCGTTTTTAAAGATTTACACATTTAAAATTGTTTGGTCTTCTTAATGAATTACCCATTTCTTCAGATTACTGTCTTTATCTTTTTTAATATTCTTTGCCATGAAGTCTACTTTTATTATCACAGTTATTCCTATTACAACTTTTTGAATCATTGCTGTTTGTATGGCAAATATATTTTCCTTTAATTTTTGGCCTATCTGGTTTATATCTAACCCATACACATTTATGCCCTGCTTTTTAATTGTTTTATTATTTAGTAATTGGTATATTTAGTCCATTATATTTATATACAGTTTAGACGCCTTAAAATTGGAGGCCGCTGGGTGTTCACTTTTATCTGTTCATTTTGGCTTTAATTTTCAGGTTTGTTTGTGCTCAAATTCACTGACTTTATTAACTTATCATTATTCTTGTTAGTTCCTTCTGGGTCTTTTTTTCATTTGATTCTGTATTTTTCATTTATAGAATTTCTAATGATTTTTATTTTATCGTTCATTTATTACAGCTTTATGACTTTCGTTTATTTCTATAATATATTCCTCTATTTAAGCATATTTCTAGGAGCTAGTTTCAAGTATTTTAAAATACCTATTTGTAACAGTATTTTAAAGTTAAACCCAACATCTTTTGGGGTCATTTTCCTTTTAACTGCTTTCACTTGATGAGTAATGCTTTTTTACCTCTGTAATTATTTTTTAATTTTATTTTTTGTCTTTTTGAGACAGGGTCTCCCTTTAATTTCAGCTGGCCTGGAGTTCGATATGTAGACCAGGCTGGCCTTGAACTCACAGAGATCTGCCTGCCTCTGCCTCCTGAGTGTACCACCCAACACACTGGTGGGCTTAGTTTTATTCTTTGTAAAAGCAGGTGTGTAGAAAGAGCAAGATTTTTTTTGAGATCTCCTGAGCCCAGCGGCAGGAAGAGGGGGAGACAGATCGAGTGGCTGTGGGGGCGGAGTTATCCTCCCAGCCGGTATTAAAGGCACGCTTGTGTGACTCTTGAGATTTGAGATCTCCTGAGCCCAGCGTCCGGTGCCAGGGCGCGGGCTGAAGAACGCCCCCCCACACCCCAACTGAGATTAACGAAGAAGGATCTGAAGGAGGCAGGCAATAGCACGCTTCAACAACAAGTAAAAGAGGCATTTGAGATCACATCAGAATACAGGCAACAGGAAAGCCAAATGCCAGGATCACGAAGAAGGAACTACACTGGAAAGGGGGCGAGGATAATACCAGACGCCTAAGCCGTACAAACCCTATCGAGACAGACTCCTGCAGTGGGATCTCTCCGGGGATGCCCCAGGACACGGACAACAGAAACACAATTGGGAACAAATAACTACAAATCATAAAGGAATCAAATAAAGAACTAAAAGAAAGCAGAATGAGGACGAGAAGAGAGTGATGACAAGCAATACGAAGGCAAGTTAGAAAACACTGAAAATGATCCAGTGCTGAAACTAAAAAAACCCAAAACCAGAAACAAAGAGCTACAAAGAAGAAGATCGAGGAAGCTCCAAGAAGAAATAGCAGCACAAAGAAATCAGAAAGGAAAGAAAAAGGAAATGCAAAACACTACATGGCCATTCAATAGGAAAGGAATGAAAAAAGCTCAGAAGCAGAATGGAGGAGCAGAAAAAGAAAAATCAGACCTGGAAGATAACACCAGAACAACTAAAAACATCAAGGGAAGATTATGAAAAATTTAAAAATACACCAAAACAGAACAACCAGGAGCAGTGGTACACTATGAAAAGATCAAAACCTACCGCAAGAGAAGAGTATTGCTCAGATCTTCTCAACAGAATAAAGATGAAAACTTCCAAACTCACAAAAAAGGACAAACCAATACCAATTATGAAGAGCACCCAGAACCAAACAGACAAATCAGAAAAGAAACTATCCACACCACATCATAGAGTTAAAATGCTAGATGCTCACAACAAAGAAAAAATTCTTAAAGCGACCACAAAAGAGAAAACAAGTGACCTATAAGGGGAAAACCTATCAGAAATAAAACGGACTTCTCAATGCAAAATATAAAAGCAAGAAGATACCTGGAGCAAAGCCATTCCCCAGTGCTTAAGAGAAGGGACAATGGATGCCAGCCAGGTTCTATTCCCAGCAAAAATGTCAATCATAGTGGAAGGAGAGAGGAAAATCTTCCATGACATAAACAATTGAAAGAATACATGTCCGCAAAACCAACCCTTCAGAGAAATACTTGAAGCAATCTCTAAGAACATGAAGAAAGGAGCAACCAATCCCAGTCACCTAGAAGGAGAAATCAATAAAGCATAACCTGCAGAAGTAGAAACTGAAATCAAAACCAGCAAGATGGATAATAAGGCAAAAAGGAAGCACACAAACCTATCAGTCATACACTTAAATATTAATGGATCTGAAATTCCCCAATCAAAAGACAAGAACTGGGAAGACTTGGATTAAGGAACAGAATCCCATCGATATGCTGTCTACAGAACACATCTTACCTTCAGGACAGGCACCTACCTTAAAGTGAAGGGATGAAAAAATATCGCAAGCAAATGGTACCATAAAAGAAAGCAGGTGTTGCAGTTTTAATATCGGATAAAATAGACTTCAAAGTAAAAGAAAATCAGAGAGACAGGAGAAAAGAAGCGCCAATTACATTTTTCATCTAAAGGTAATCAGATCCACCAAAGAAGATTTCACAATTATGAACATATATGCCCCAAATTTTGGTGCACCAACTGTATAAAGACAATTCTCCAGGACCAGCTGTCACAGACTAACCCCAGCAGCACTCATAGTGGGAGACTTCAACACCCCACTATGTATTTTGGATAGATCAACCGGACAAAAATAAACAGAGAGACTTCTGAACTGAACGATATGAACACCAAATGGACCTCAAGACCTCTACCGAACATTCCACCTAAATACCAAGAAGAAATACACTTTCTACTAGGCACCCAGGACATTCTCCAAAATCGACGCCACCCCATGGGGACACAGAAGAAACCTCTACAAAATTAAAAAAGATTGAAATAATTCATGCATTCTATCAGATCACAATGCAGTAAAGTTTAAAATCAACAACAAAAGAGGCTCTAGTAAGTGTGCAAACTCATTGCGATTATAAAACATGTTCTTGAATAATAAATGGGTCAAGGAAGAGATAAAGAAAAAAAAGAAATACTGAAGAAATCACATGATGAAATATAAAAGGAAATCAAATATTCATCTAATCAAAAGGAAAGTATGGGAATAAGCCTTAAAAGCAGTCCTAAGAGGGAATTTATAGCCTGAGGTGCCTACATTAGAAAAACAGAATAAGCACAAGTGAATGATCTAGACACTACACGCTAAAGCACTTGAGAGACATCAAATGAACCCTAAACTCAAGACAGGAAGAAATAACAAAAATCAGCAGAAAGCAGAAATCAAATGAAATAGAAACACAAAGAAAACAATACAAAAAATCATCGAAGCCAAAGTTGGTTCTTTGAAAGAATATAAAAGATAGACAGACCTCTAGCCGTCAGTTAACAAAAAGAAAGAAGAACAACTCCAAATCAAAAAACAATTCATGTGATGAAATAGGGAAATATCACAAACGGACAAGGAAAAGATCTAGAAAAAAATTATATGTGGGAATATTACAAGAACCTAATTCTACCAAGTTTGAAAATCTAGAAGAAATGGATGAATAAATACTGAAATCTGGGAATCACCAAGCTTGGCCAAGAGGAGATACAGCCAGTTTAAACAGACCATAACATATGAGAAATAGAGGATGTAGTAAGAAAGCCTCCCAACTAAAAAAAGCCAGGCCCAGCGGTTTCACAGCAGAATTCTAAAAAACATTTCAAAAAAGACCATCCCACCATTATTTTGAAACTGTTTAGCAGTATACAATCAGAGGGAAATCTCCAAATTCCTTCTACGAACCCAACATCACTCTATTAAAAAAACCAGGCAAAGATCAACTAAAAAGGAGAAATATAGACCATCTCCTGCATGACCAGACAGATTGCCAAAATCTAACCAAGAATACTGGCAATGCATACAGACTACATCAAACGCTAAGTTCATCCATCATGACCAATTTTGATTCATACCAGAGATGCAGGGATGTGTCAACATACGAAAATTCAATAAACACAATCAAACACATAAATGGAATCAAAGAAAAAAACCACACCATCATCTCTATTGATGCTGAAAAGCCTTTGACAAAAATCCAGCATACCTTCATGGCTTAAAAGTGCTAGAAGGAATTGATTGGAGGATCATCCTCAATGTAATCAAAGCCATATACAGCAACCCCACAGCCAACATCATACTAAAATGGAAATGACAGAAAATCCTTAAGGAGGAAACCGGCAAGGCAGCCCCCTATCACACTCCTCTACATAACGTGGCATTGAAAACACTTGCGCGAGCAATCAAGGCAAAAAAAGGATATTAAGAGTATTAATTGGAAAAGAGGAGTCAAAACTTCCCTATGCTGATATATGATTGTTTACTTAAGGATGCAAAAAAGCTCCACCAGAAACTCCTAGAAACGATTAACAGCTTCAGCAAGTGGCAGGAAAAAATACATTACTAGAAAATCATGGCCCTTTCTTTACACCAAGCAACAAGCAACTGGGAAAAAGAATTCAAAGAGACCTTCCACCACACATAGCCTCAAAAAAAAGAAACTCAGAAAAAAAACAACAAAAAAAAAAAAAAAAAAAAAGACAAACTACAAAAAAATATTTTAAACCCTTAAAGAAGAAATTGCAAGAGACTCAGGAAATATGGAAAAAAACCTCCCATGCTCATGGGATTGCGGGAAAATTAACATTTAACAATGTCATTTTACCAAAACTCTTGTATTAGATTTGTAATGCAATCCCCAATCAAAATCCCAAGGTTTCTTCACAGGCTGGGAAACAAAGCTTAAATTCATTTGGAATAAAACAAAAGATCCCGAATAGTAAATCAAAATCTCTGAGTGAAAAGATCTACACAGGGGAATCTCTATACCAGATTATTAAACTATGCTACAGGGCTATAGGGTCATTTTAAAAACAAGCTTTGTAACGGACAAAAACAGATCCTGTTGACAATGGAACAAAACCGAAGATCCAAAATCTGAGCACATACAATTTCAACATCTCATATTTGACAAACGGGGGCCAAGAAACACAAATGGAGAAAGACAGCATCATTCAGACATGAGTTGTGGCAAAACTGGATCACCACTTGTAGAAGAATGAAATTAAACCCTACCTCTCACCCTTGTACAAAAGTAACTCCAGATGGATTAAAACTCAACGTAAACCCCAACTACTGAAGGTGAATAGAAAAAAATAGTTGGCAGCAGACTTTAACAAGACTAGGCGATAGAAAAGACTTCCTACAATAACAGCAGCTGCACAAGAATAAAGGTCGACAATTGACAACATGGGACTTCATCAAACTCAGAAAGCTCTGTACATGCAAAAGAAACAATCAAGGAAGTGAAGAGGAAATCCCACAGATATGGGAGAAACCTCACTGCAGATAATCTGACAAAGCATGATTCCAGAATTATAATAAACTACTCAAAAAAAACGAAAAAGAAAACAAACGACCCGCTCCATAGATGGAGCAAAGTAACTGAAAAGAGACTTCAAAGAAGAGTTCAAATTTAATAGTTAAAAAAACACAAGAACTGCTCAACATCACTTAATCATTAAGGAAATGCAAAGAAAACCCACTTTAAGATATCAATTTACTCCAATAGAAACTGGATAGTGATCAGAAAAAAAGATACCAATGCGGAGAGGTTTGTGGGGAAAGGTGGAACACTCATTCACTGCTGGTGGGAATGTAAACTCATATAGCCACTATGGAAAGCAGTGTGGAGAAATCCTTGGAAGACTTGGAATGAACTTGCCACCATCCACCATACCATCCTGGCATGTACCCTCAAGACTCACCCACACCGCAGAGATAAGTGCACCGGCATGTTATTTCAGCTCCTTCCCAATATGCGAAGGAGCTGGAACCAACCCAAATGCCCCTCAACGCGAGTGGATAGAGAAAGATGTGTACAATCTACACATTGCAATTCTAATTATGCAGCAGTAAAGAAAAGACGAATCACGCAGCTTTGCAGGAAAATGGCTGGAGTAGAGAATCATGCTGATAACAGTAACACTAGTTCCAGAAAACAACAACGAATGAGTATATATTCAGTCTGTGGATGCTAGTAGCCAGTTACACAGTTATAGGATCCGAAGGTTTTTCCTGGCAGACGTCAGCCATAAAGAACACAGCCAGAATTGACCAGAATCCAAGACAACAGCTCCAGAGAGAGTGGACTGTTCTGCTTCTCATCCACCTGTGCCCCTTTTCTAAGCCCAGGGAATAATCTGCGGAAGAGGGGGCGTGGTAGAATGTAAGGGCTGCGATTAGGGTGAAGGGTGAAACTACAGCAATGTAGTCTGGACCCTCATTTGATTAACCTGATTGAACATACAACCCGTCACTCCCCGCTGGAAGGTGGGGCTGTGGGGGTTTGGGCACAACAGCCTGCAAATTGGTTTTACATGAAGGATGCTTGTACTCATGGATTATCACTTATAGCTAAAAAATGGGAAAAAAAACTGAGAGAGATATGCAGGACAGTCATGGCAGAATGCATGATCTCGGTTGGGGTGGGGGTGGGGGGGAAGGGAAGGGGAGATATGCCTGAACTGAATTGGAAAATGATGTATGAAATGCACAAAGCATCAATAAAAAAAATGTTAAAAAAAGAGCAAAAAAATATATATAAGTAATGATTGTACATAATTGCAAAAAAAAAAAAAAAGAAAGAGCAAGATGTTCACCTTAAATCCTTTTAACTTTTTAGGACTCGGCCTCTATCTAGCACCATTCTCTTTTGATCTTTAGAATTTGCATTTAGCCTTTGTTAGGTAGTGATAGAGCAGGCCTGACTTTTAGAGCACAACCTTTTCTTCTAAGATCTGTCACCTGTATGCCCAGGAAACTTCCAAGGTGTCTTCAGTTTTACTTGACAGTGTCTTTCTAGTCTGCTTAAGTGTGTTTGTCCTGTTGTTAAGCCTGAGTGGCTGCTACCTGGGATGCTTTCTGTGGTCCATAACTTCAGTTATCAACTAGACATACCTGGTAAGAGGGAACTTCAATTGGGGAATTTTCTCCTATCGGACTTGCCTGTGGGCATGTCTGTGAGGCATTTTTTTGGATTGTTGAGTAATGTAAGAAGGTCCAGGTTACTGTACTCCCTTATGCAGGTGATACTGGGTTGTATGAGAAAGCAGGCTTAGCACAGGCCAAAGATCCAGGCAGTAAGCTGTGTTCCTCCATTGTCTGTGTTTGACAGTTCCTGCTTCCAGGTTCCTGTTTGAGCTCCTGCCCTTACTTCTCTTGATTGAAGGACTATACTATAAGCCGAAATAAACGCTTTTCTCCCCAGGTTGGTTTTTGTCAGACTGTCGTATCACAGCAGCAGAAACTGAACTAGAACTTTTTCTCAACTGAGGTCTAGTGATCTCCCCCAGTATGGCTGTATACTTTATCAGAATTCAGCTGCCTCATTAGTCTTTTTTTTTTTTTTTAATTATTTTTTATTTATTTCTGTATGTGTATCAATGCACTGTCTGCATGCAGGTCTGTGCACCCATGTCGTGCAATGCCGCGGAGGTCAGAAGAGGATCTCGGATTCCCCTGGGGCTGGAGTTCTCCTGGAATTGGAGTTTCAGACGGCTTTCGGCCACCATGTGGGTGCTGGGGATTGAACCCAGGTCCTCTGTAAGAGCGGTCAGTGCTCTTAACCGCTAGGCCATCTCTCCAGCACCAGAGTCTTAAATTCTAATCTTTGCCTCTTCACTTCAGCAGTATCAACTGTTCTCTGCTTAGACAATTTTTGCTGTACACCAATAGCAGTGTGTATCTGAAACTGTTTCTGGGCCATTATGGGGTTGACTTAATGAGCTAGTCCTGTGCTATTTATTTTACAAAGTCTGGGTAAAACTGTTGCTTTGTATTTTTTTTTTTTTATGGATGTTTATAATGGGAGGGCTGGTTCCTCTTTTTATATCATAGCCAGAAATGTATGATTCTGAATGCTAAATTTTTATATTGATTGTGCTTAGGAATTGCCTAAATCTCTGTTAGAGATTTATTTGTGTTTTGTGAGGGGAAAGACTTTATTAGATAGAACATTTTTATGATTTTGTAAAATTCTGTTATATTTTATATAGTATTTGATCTGCAAACTGTGATGGCTTCTTCCCTGTTTTTTCTGGAGATTTGAACATTCCTTTGATTTACTTAATTTTTATCAATACAAGTATGATTTAGATGTGGCTAGTATTTGACAAGAGAAAACTCAAAAATAGTACTTATTGAATCTTCCTCATAACTAGAGATTTAGTTATATCTCCTCCACCTTCTCCACCTGTTAATCTCTACAGCAAGGAGGCAGATCTCTGTGAGTTCGAGGCCAGTCTAGTCTACATAGTGAGTTCCAGAATAGCCAGGGCTATATAGTGAGACCCTGTCTCAGAACACAAAAAACAAACCTGGAAATTTGTAGTCAGGCCAATCAAGTTAAAAATTATTTGGTAGATATTTGTCAGGTATGTATTGAGTAACTTCTATTGCCAGTACTGGCATTGAACTTGCCCCTGAGGATGTAACATCAACAAACCAAACATAAACAATATTTATTCTTGCTCAATTTATATTCTCATGTGAGGTACCAGCAATAAATGACAAAGAAACATTAAAAAAAAATTGGGATTGGAGAGGTGGCTCAGTGATTAAGAGCTCTTGCAGATGACCTAGGTTCAATTCTCAGTACCCACATATTGGCTCACAACTATCTATAACTCCATTTCCAGAGGATCTGACACCCTCTTCTGACATCCATGGACATCATGCATGCAGCTGGTACACATACATACATATAGGCAACAATCATGTACATAAAAAATCTTTTAAAAATTGCAAATCAGGGCTGGAGAGATGGCTCAGTGGTTAAGAGCATGCTCTTGCAGAGGATCCGGGTTTGATTCCTAGCACCCACATGGCGGCTCAGAACCGTCTTTAACTCCAGTTCCAGGGGAATCTCTGCAGCATTGCACTACAGAGGTGCACCATCCTACATGCAGACAGTACACTCATACACATTAAAAAAAAGCCATCCTTGTTAAAAAAAAAAAAATTGCAAATCATGGGGCTGGAACACTGCTCTTGCAGAGGACCCGGGTTCAATTCCCAGCACCCACATGATGGCTAAGAACTGTCTTTAGTGCCAGGTGTGGTGTTGCACACTTTTAATCCCAGCACTCAGGAGGCAGAGGCAGGCAGATCTCTGTGAGTTCAAGGCCAGCTAGGACTAAAGGGAGACCCTGTCTCAAAAAAAAAAAAAAAAAAAAGACTCCCTAAACATTGGAAATTATTGTATGAACTAAGAAGAAAACAAATGGAGTTGTGAGAGAGCAGAAAGGTTCTTTAAGAAAATAACTTTTTTACATTTTATTTCTTCATTTGGGGTGTGTGTGGGGAGGCAGTGCCTGTGCCATGGTGCCCACATGTGAAGGTGAAAGGACAGCTTGTGGGAATTGTTTCTTTGGTTCCACCATGTAGGTTTTGAGAATTGAGCTCAGGCCACCCAGCTTGGTGGCAAGTGCCTTTACTCTGAGCCATCTTACTCACCTGTAGCAGTGAGGTTCTTAATTTGATTGGGTGGTCAGAGAAAAAAACTGCTTTGAGAAATTTCTATTTCAGTGGAATGGATAAGGAGCTAGTATTCTTGGGTGAGAGGTAGATTCCGGCACTGTGATGGGTTTTCTAATGCTTTCCACAATACATATAAAGAGAAAAGGACACTCATATGTTAGAGGAACTGAAAGAAGTTAATTATGTCTAAAGTATGAATAAGAACAAAATAATAAGATATAAATTGGGAAGGTGATCATAGGCTAGATTATTTAGGGCCCTAGACTAGTCAGGAACTTGATTTCTTCTTGTATTTTTCTTCTAACCCTAAGTTACCAAAAGCTGATGGGCTACTCTGTACCACCATAAGTTGGTATACTTCCTAGTGAAGTAGTCTATAACCTGGGTGGAATATTAGGGTGACAGTTAAAATCTGGCCCCATTTGAGGGAGTCATCCTAATTGCAAGTTTACATATGTAGAAATAATGGAGATTCTAAATGCTTTGTGCATTTCAGTCTTCATTTTACTTGCCATCTAGATAGTTCTCAGGCAGTTTAAACCTTTGTGCCTCATATTTGTCATTCTAACAGGTAGGAATAACACCCTATTGGGACTAACACAAAGATTAAGATAATATCAAATAAGATTAAGATAATATCTGAGCCAGGGGTGGTGGTGCACGCCTTTAATCCTAGCACTTGGGAGGCAGAGGCAGGTGGATCTTTGTGAGTTCAAGGCCAGCCTGGTCTACAGAGTGAGTTCCAGGACAGCTGGAACTACAGGGAGACCCTGTCTCGAAAAAAATAAAAAACAAACAAACAAACAAAAAAGATAATATCTGACATATACATACTCTCTACTAGGCATGAGGCATTAAACACAAGAATTTTTATCTTTATTGAATAAAATTAAAATCTAGTGCTGAGAGATAGAGGAAAAATACGTTTTTATTGTTTATTAAAGAATGTGAGATGAGTAATGCAGTAAGAACAGGGAAGATATAAGCAATTTGCAGCAGAGAGGGACAGGGCAAAGTTTTTGTCTTTGAGACAGGGTTTCCTTGTAGTTCCAGTTGGCCTGGAACTCACTATATAGATCAGGTTGGCCTTGAACTTAAAGAGATCCACCTGCCTCTACCTCCCAATTAAAGGCATGTGCCACCACCCCTGGCTCAAAGTTTTAAGTAGTTTGTTCAGAGTAAGTGTTTCTCAGAACACAAAATTGACCTGGGGTTTGAAGGAAGTTTGTAGTTGAACTCAGGGAAAGGGATTCCAGACTGATAGAACAACACATGGAAAAGTGGCACAGGAAGCCTTTTAAGGGATGCTTAAGCTGAGAAGTGACCAGAGTTGGTTTGTTTCATATGGATCATTAGACTGAGTGGATCTGAAAAAGAAAGTCAGAAAACCTATTGAGATTTTGCTGGTAATTGAAATAAAAGATGTTAGGGATAGGTTGGTAGCAATGGAAATAGTTATGAATGATCAGATTCTGAAACTGGCATGATTTTTTTTTTTTTACATATTTTTAACCTGGACAGCTTAAAGACTGAAACTGCTATATTACCAAAATTGCAACCTCTGTAGGAAGGATAAATTCAGGGGTAAAGCTTAGAAGTTTCAGTTTAATATACATATTGCCAGTTGTTATCTATTATTATCCAACATGTGCTAGCTGTTATAAACTTTGACTGCTTTTTCTTTGCTTTTTGTGATACTTTGCCATGTTCTGGGAATTAAGAGTGTTTAAAAATAGACACCATTCTTGCCCTTAAGAAATATATAGTCTAGGGCTGGAGAGATAGCCTAGCAGTTAAGAGCACCGACTGCTCTTGCAGAGGACCTGGGTTTGATCCCCAGCACCCACATGGCGGCTAAGAACCGTCTGTAACTCCAATTCCAGGAGAACTCCAGTTCCAGGGGAATCTGACACCCTCTTCTGACCTCCACGGCATTGCACGACACGGGTGCACAAACCTACATGCAGACAGTACACTCATACACATACAAAAATAAATTAAAAAAAAAATATATATATAGTCTAATAATAGGAAAATAGGGATTGATTAAATAACTGAAATTGTTGGGGATTTTTCCTTTAAGGAAAATTCATCTTTTTTTTTTTTTTTTCTTTTTGAGACAGGGTTTTCCTGTAGCCAGGTGGCCTGGAGGCTGGCCTTGAACTTACAGAAATCCACCTGTCTCTGCCTCCTGAGTTCTGGGATCAAAGGCATGTGCTACCAAACCCAGTGGAAAAATTAATCTTTTAAATAGGATGCCTAGAAATAAATGCGTTAATAAAATCAGGTGCCTCTTGATATCTAAAGCTATTAAATTCTTAATGTTTAGATAATGAGGGCTATATTTTGATGTTTTAAACTAAAAGAGATTTTCTTTCCCCCCTCAGTAAATATTTCTTAAAATTTCCTTGGAGCTTGAAAGATGGCTCAGTGCTTAAGGGCACCAGCTGCTCTTGCAGAGGACCTGGGTTTGATTCCCAACACTCCCATGGCTGCTAACAACCATCTGTAATTCCAGGTCCAGCGAAATCCAATACCCTCTTCTGACTCCTTGGGCATTGCACTGCACAGGTGCACTTACATGCAGGCAATACACTCATAAGCATAAAATAAAATACTAAAAAAATTCCTATTTCATATATATGTATTGGTCTTTTCCTATATGTTATATAATATATATATTTACATTTATATATATTGGTCTTTTTTTTTTTTTAATTTCTGTATGTGTATGAATGTACTGTCTGCATGCAAGTTTGTGCACCCGTGTCGTGCAATGCCGCGGAGGTCAGAAGAGGGTGTCGGATTCCCCTGGAACTGGAGTTCTCCTGGAATTGGAGTTTCAGACGTTCTCGGCCGCCATGTGGGTGCTGGGGATCGAACCCGGGTCCTTTGTAAGAGCGGTCGGTGCTCTTAACCGCTAGGCCATCTCTCAGCCCCTATATATTGGTCTTTTTGACCAATATACAGGGTCTCCCTGTAGCCTCAGCTGGCCTGGAACTTGAAGAAGTCCTGCCTCTGCCTTCTGAGTGCTGGGATTAAACGTGTGTGCCACCAAGCCCAACTTATTATTTTTAAAATAGTTGACTTAATGTGAAGAAATAAAACTTGATGTCTCTAGCTTTATTTACATGAAATAATATATTTCCATAACTAGCATTGCGTGATTACTCTCCTCATAAAATTAAAATATAACTAATTTTTGTTTTCTTAAAAATCCACAGGTTCGCCATAAGGCATCACAGAAGGTTTATGCTATGAAGCTTCTTAGTAAGTTTGAAATGATAAAAAGATCAGATTCTGCTTTTTTCTGGGAAGAAAGAGATATTATGGCGTTTGCCAATAGTCCCTGGGTAGTTCAGGTAAGCATGCTAACTTATATAAGTCTTTTTCCTTTTATGCAAGTGCTTGTTGTTCAGAAGTTTGCTTTGTGTGCTGAACATTCTGTGCTTCATTCACATAGTGACAATGCAGTTATTTTATTTTATTGTTTTACAATGCAGACCTTAGTATGCTTGTTTAATGTGGCTAAGTAATGTATCTGCATAGATATGGCATGTAATAATTATTTAAGTTGGCTATAGAAACAACTATTTCTTTTTTAATTCTCATATAAAGAATTGACTTGATCACTAGCATTCTCAGCTTACCTTTTATAAAGTGTGTAATAGAAAATCAATGATAGCATAGTATAATTGAACAAAATATAGCATATGCATACAACAGATTATTATTCAGTCATAACTCAGATTATAATTGTTGCCTCAATTCCTCTTATCTCCTCCAACCCTTCTCTCCCCCACTCCCCAAATATATGCTGTACACATTTTTTTTTTTTGAGGCAGGGTTTCCTTATAGCCCCAGCTGGCCAGGCTGGCCTTGAACTCATAGAGATCCGTCTGCCTGGATTAAAGGCATGCGCCATCACACCTGGCTTAAAGATGGTTCTTAGCCGCCATGTGGGTGCTGGGAGTCGAACCTCAGTCCTCTGAAAGAGCAGTTGGCATTCTTAACCACTGAGCCATCTCTGCTTAATTTGGGGGGGAAATTTTCAGTAATTTCTAATGTATTCATGGAGTTGTTAAAAAAAAAAACTTACTACCTAGTTTAAGCATGTTCTGATTATCCCCAAAAGGAATCTCAAGCCTTTTAGCAATTATTCCTCAATTCTTACTGACCCCTGGCACTGTCTACTACTAGTATACTTTTTTTTCTTTGTGGATTGCCTATTTTGGATAGTACATATAAATGAGATGATACAGTATGGTTCTTAATGACATCTTTCAAGTAGCATAGTGTACACTACTATACCTAGCTTGTTTTCTTGTTTAGAATAGCTTTATGAATTTTGAGAGAAAACAGAGATAAGTACCATTTTCATATCTTATCAATATGTACAGTAATACATTATTTATAACTTTATTGATATTGAGCTTATCATTTGGATTGGGCATCTTTATAACTTAGAGCAGTATTACAATTTTTTAAATCTCCTTCCCTTATCTTTAAGACAGGGTCTCCCTGTAGCCCCAGCTGGCCTGAATCTCACAGAGATCTACCTGCTTCCAACCCCCTCCCCCTTCCCACCCCCTTCCTACTACCTTCCCCCCTGTGCTGGGATTAAAGGCATACAGCATCAAGCCAGGCCCTAAATTCTTCTCTCGATAGTTGCTTTAGGAAGGTCTTTATATTACAAGCTAAGTACTTACACTAGAAGGTTCAGAAGAGCCCTTCAATTGCAGTATAAATTGATTTTGAAATATGAGTATTTCCTTTGTACTTAAATTTGGGTCCAAAAATACTCTTAGAACTGTGGTACTTAAAAAAATACATCCATTGCAGATTTGTATAGGAATAGAGATCTTGGTTCTTGGTTTTAACTTTACTTTTTTTTTTTTTNGTTTTACTTAAAAAAAAAAAAAAAAAAATTTTATTTCTTTTTTTGTTTTAATTTATTTATTGTTATTTTAACAAATCTAGACCCTGTTCCCGCTCATTCCCCACCCCACCAGAGCTCGTGCATTCTTCCAAACATGCTTTCCATCTCTTAGTCTTTCTCAATATTTTCCTGGGGAGTTGGACTTTGAGCAGAAGTTCAATGTTTCAGTCAGTTCTTTGATGCAGTATTTCTGTTGTTGTTGTTTCACAATGCATTATCCAACTGCTTTTACAAAAGCTCAGGGGGCCTACACAAGAAATACTCAACTGGGTATTGGCACTAGCATCCACAGATGGGATACCATTGCTCGTTTGTTTTTCTGGGCTGTTGTTACTTCACTCAGCATGATGTCCTCTATGCTCTAGCCATTTTCCTGCAAAGCTGTGATGTCGTCTTTCTTTACTGCCTGGCTCAGAATTCTATTGTGTAGATGTACAATTTCTCTATCCTCGTCAGTTGAGGGGATTAGGGTTTTCCACTTTGCTATTGCAGAAGAGAGCTGAAATAAACATGGCGTGCATATATCTCTGCGGTGGGGGTGAGTCTTGTGAGCGTACATGCCCAGGTGTGTATGGCGGGGTTGGAAGTGGCAATTCATTCCAAGTCTTCCAAGGGTCTCCACACTGCTTTCCATAGTGGCTTAGAGTTACATTCCCACCAGGAGTGGATGAGTGTTCCCCTTTCCCCAACCTCTCCAGCACTTGGATCATTTGTCTTAGTCCTAGCCCAGTCTTATTGGGAGTGATTATACTTAAAGTGGTATTTATTTGCATTCTTAAATGTATTTGATGTTGAGCAGTTTCTGAGTCATGTCTATCTTCAGACATCTCTTAATTCCTCGCTTGGTAAGCTCACGTTCATAGTCTCCTTATGTTTCAATGCTAGCTTTGACGGGCTCGTTTAGTTTTTTTTTTTCTGTTTTTGAGAATTTAACTTTTTTTTTTTCTTAGATTGTTAATCATATAGCATTTATTCTTTTTTTTTTTGTTTTTAACTTTATTTATTATTTTAACAAATCTAGACCCACGTTCCCGCTCATTCCCCCACCCCACCAGAGCTGTTGCATTCTGCCAAACATTGCTTTCCATCTTAGTTCTTTCTCCATTTTTCCATGGGGAAGTTTGACTGTTCTAGAATTTTTTATTTTCTGTTTTTCTTCTAGCCTGTGTTCTCTCTTTTAGAACTTCTAGGTGGATGTTGATCTTTGCCACCCTTTGTCCATATTTCATCTCTGGATCCTTCAGTGTTCAAAGGGATGTTTTTTTGTTTTTTGTTCCCGTTTCCTAGCTTGTTCATTGTTCTTTCATTCAGCCAATTTTTCTTTTTCTCTCTCTCTTTTTTTTTTTTTTCTTTCTTTTTTGAGACAGGGTCTCCCTATAGCCCTCGCTAGTCTGGACCTCACTCTGGAGTGATAGGCTTAAAGGCATGCACCCCAACACTTGGCTTCAAACTGGTTCTCGCCCCCATTGTGGGTGCTGGGATTGCAAACCCTGGGTCCTTGCAAGAGCAGTTGGCACTCCCCACCATTGAGCCATCTCTCCAGCCCCAGCCATATTTTTCATTCTTAGGTGTTAGGATTTTTTTTTCCTGTCAGTTTACTGTTTTAACTGCTGTAATATATGTTTAACTCTTTTGATACTATTAATATTAAAAGCTGTCCTGTTTTTCTCATGTATGGTATGAATTTTTTTTTTTAACTGTATTATTTTTTTTTATTTATTTATTTATTTATTATTAAAAAATCTAGTACCCGTGTTCCCGCTCATTCCCCCACCCCGTCAGATCTCGTGCATTCTGCCAAACATACTTCTCATCTCTTAGTCTTTATCAATATTTTCCATGTTGGAGTTGACTGTTTTGAGCAAGAAGTTCATGTTTCAGTCAGTTCTTTGATTGCAGTCATTTCTGTTGTTGATGTTGTTCCAAAAGCATTATGTCCAAATGCTTGTACCCGAATCTCAGGGGGCCCACCTCTACACAAGAAATACTTAAAACTATGTGTATTGGCTCTAGGATCCACAATGAGGGATAACAATTCGCGTTTGTTTTCTGGAACTGGTGTTCTGTAACTCACATGATTGTCATCTAGTCTCTCAGCCATTTTTCCTGCAAAGCTCGTGATTCGTCTTTCTTTACTGCTGCATAGAATCCAATTGTGTAGATTGTACACATTTTCTCTATCCCTCGTCAGTTGAGGGGGATTTGGGTTGTTGTTCCAGCTCTTGCTATTGTGGAAGCGACTGAAAAACATGGCCGTGCATGTATCTCTGTGTGTGGGTAAGTCTTGAGGGTACATGCCCAGGAGTGGTATGGCTGGTCGGGTGGCAAGTTTCATTCCCAGTCTTCCAAGGTGGTTCTCCACACTGCTTCCATAGTGGCTGATAGAGTTTTAATTCCCACCGCGGTGGATGAGTGTTCCCCTTCCCCACAACCTCTCCAGCACTTGGTATCATTTGTTTTCTGATCCTAGCCAGTCTTTGGAGTAAGATGAAACCTTAAAGTGGTTTTGATTGCATTTCCTAAATGATTAGTCGATGTTGAGCAGTTTGTTTTAGGAATAATTTTGAACTACTTTTCTTGAGCATCTCTCATTCTCTGAAGTCTCTTCAGTTGCTTTGTCATCTCATTGAGCGGGTCGTTTGATTTTCCTTTTTTCTTTGTTTTTTGAGTAGTTTATTATATTCTGGAATCAATGCTTTGTTCAGGATGTATCTGCAGTGAAGGTTCTCTCCCATTGTGGGATTTCTCTTCACTTTCCTGATTGTTTCTTTTGATGTACAGAGCTTTGCTGAGTTTTGTTATGAAGTCCCATTTTGCAATTGTCGACCTTATTCTTGTGCAGCTCTGTCTGATTTAGGAAAGTCTTTCTCCACTATGTCTTGTAAGTCGCTGCCAACTTTTTCTGTTCTATCACCTTCAGTAGTTGGGGTTCACGTTGAGTCTTTAATCCATCTGGAGTTTGACTTTTGTACAAGGGTGAGGGTCGGGGTTTATTTCCATTCTCTACAAGTGGTGATCCAGTTTTTGCCAAAACACCTCACTGCTGAATGATGCTGTCTTTTCTCCATTGTGTTTCTTGGCCCCTTGTCAAAATCATGAGATGCGATCTGAAATTATATGTGCTCAAGATTTGGAATCTTCGGTTTTGTTCCATCTGGTCAACAGATCTGTTTTGTGTACAGTACCAAGTTGTTTTTAATGCCTATAGCCCTGTAGCTATATTTTTAATCTGGTATAAGATTCCCTCCTGTGTAGCATCTTTTACTCAAGATCTGATTTCAGCTATTCGGGTCTTTTGTATGAATTTTATTTGTTGAATTGCTTTGCCCCTACTTCATGATGTTGCTTTTTGCTCAAATACTGATTCTTAGGTGTGTTCTCTCTTTTCCATTTGCTTTGGAAGTCTTGTCCATTTGCAGTGCTTGCTTCCAAGGAGGAGTTGAGGGTGGGGAGCTTGAGTAAGATGTACAGATACCTTTTCTTCTTAGTTTGAGGTTTCTCTGACTCTTCTGGAATCTGGTAGCAAGGCAATATAACCTGGGTACAGGTAACAGTGCTGCATATTATGAGTAAAGAGGGTGGAGGGGCACAAAGGGAATTTATTCCAAGTGTGGCTATTAATTACATACTTTTCTCATTGTGAGTGATGTTCATTCTTCTAGTAGCTGTTTGATTTGGTATCTTTTAGATGTTTTAAACTGTTCCAATATCCTCAGTGCTCATTGTGGTATAAGGTATGTGTTCTGGTATTTTCTTTTTAGCTTTATGTTCCTTATGTGTCTCTTTATTTATTTTTTTTGGTCTGTTTTGGAGACAGGGTCTCCAGTAGCCCCAGCGGGTCCCTGAAATCTCACTCTGTGACCAGGCTGGCCTTACCTCACCAGATCCGCCTGCCTCGCTCCCCGTGCTAGGATTAAAGGCATGGCCACCACACTCCGGCATTATTAGTTCTCTTTAAAATGTTTCTATTTAGGCCAGGTGTGGTTGGTACACGCCTTTAATCCTAGGCACGTGGGAGGCAGAGGCAGGTGTATCTCTGGGAGGTTCACGGCCAGCCTGGTCTGACAGAACGAGCTACCAGGCCAGCCTGAGACTAAAGGGTAGAGATTCCTGTCCAAAAAATGACCAAAAAAACAGACAAACAAAATAGAGATTGATTAATAAAATAAAATGTTTTTTAAGTTGCCTATATTGTTATGTAAAGAGAAACATTCATTTATGCATATTTTCTGATTGGCCTGAAAAATACCCACCCAAAAATAATGTCTGCTGCTTTCTCAGTAAACACACCCAAGCCTAAAGTAAAAGATTTCATAAGTTTTAGCTCTTTATATTTATAACAGGTTTTTTTTATTTTTTTTCACTAGTAATAGACTTTCAGGATTTTGTTTGGTTTATGGCTTTGTTTTTAATATAATCCCACCCCCCTTTTCTTTTGCTTTTCCAGCTCTTTTGTGCCTTTCAAGATGACAGGTATCTGTACATGGTAATGGAATACATGCCAGGTGGAGACCTTGTAAACCTTATGAGTAATTATGATGTGCCTGAAAAATGGGCCAAATTTTATACTGCTGAAGTTGTACTTGCGCTGGATGCAATACACTCCATGGGTTTAATACACAGAGATGTGAAGCCTGATAACATGCTCTTGGATAAACATGGACATCTAAAATTAGCAGATTTTGGCACATGTATGAAGATGGATGAAGTAAGTAAGCAAGTAAAACATGATAGTTTAAATTTTTAAAAAGATTTTTTAATTTTTGTACACTGCACTTGTGGGCCATCATGGTGTGCATGTTTCGGATAGGTGAGAGTCAGACTTTGTGGAGTCACGGTCTTCCTCCCATCTTATACATGGTGTGTCTGGAGATTAAAACTCAGCATGAGGTTTGGCAAGAAGTACTTACAACCTTTGAGTACTTCTTGCCAGCCTAGTGGTGGTGTTTGTTATCTGTTTTTCCTTTGGTTTTTGAGTTTGTTTCTTTGTTTAAACAATAATTACAAATCGGACTTGCGTTTTGATGCAAATCGAAATTCCAGTTATGTAAGGGTATAACACACATCCACCACAAATAAGAACCATTTACCATTACTAATCATTCATCTGATGTAAAAATGCTTCCTGAATACAAAGAAGACCTGAATAAATGAATATTCAGCTAACTTATCTTCCTCATATAATGTTGACAAGCATTTGTTACCAACCAAAACTGGTTGGGAATGATCTAGGTGTTCAGAATTATGCCACCGAATAGAAATCTAAAGTGCAGGAATATTTCCACCACCATTGCTACATCTGTATTTTTTTCTTTTAGAAGGAGGTTATAATAAAAATAAGAAAGAGATGGAATGTCACCCAACTTCCCCCCCACCCCTCTGCATCAGACATAATTGGAGATATCTCATGGTATATTACTATTAAATGGCTTCACTTAGATTGATTTAACTGTTTGGTAACATTATTCATAGTAATTATCATATTTATTTATTTTGTTTGCAAAATTTATATTGGCCTTTCCCTTCTGTATGTTAGATTCCTGTTGGAGCAGGATCAACTTAGAAGTGAGCTGTAAATATCAGTATATGTTGACAACAACCAAATAAATCAAACCCAGGTTGTCAGGCTTATGCAGCAAGTGCTCTTGCCCACTGAGCCATCTGAACAGCCCGGTTTTCTGTCTTTTATAACCCCTATGAGATTTTTATGGTTTTTAACTCTTTTTTTTTTTTTTACCGGGTACATGGGGAAGGGAAAGCAGTATCCCCAAATGTCCAGTGGACACTGGGTCCATCAGGCTGGGGCTTCAATCCCCATCTCAGTGGTCCTTCCAAAATGTTAGGTTTCCCATCTGAGAGGAGGCTGAGTCAATCCAAATTAACAAAGGGCAGGCTTTATTAAGGAAATGAAAGGAAATGTGCCCATGGGCGAAAATCCAAAGGCCTGGGGGTGTGAAAGGAATAGAGTGAAGGAAGTGAAAGTGGAAGAGGGTGAGGGGAAACACAGGAAGTGGAAGGCAGAGAGAGAGAGAGAGAGAGAGAGAGAGAGAGAGAGAGAGAGAGAGAGAGAAATATGAAGGGGGCAAGGGAGAGAGAGACTTGCTTGGTTTTTAACTCTTAAATTTAGAACTGTGTTCCATTTTAAGCTAATTTATTTATTTATTATTTTTTATGTGTATGAATGTACTGTCTGCATGTAGGTTAGTGCACCCATGTAATGCAATGCTGCGGAGGTCAGAAGAGGGCGTCGGATTCCCCTGGACCCAGAGTTAAAGATGGTTCTTAGCTGCCATGTGGATGCTGGAAATCGAACCTGGGTCCTCTGCAAGAGCAGTGCGTCCTCTGCAAGAGCAGTCGGTGCTCTTAACCGCTCAGCCATCTCTCCAGCCCCTTAAGCTAATTTTTGAGTTTGGTATTGAGTAAACCTCTGAAATGTTCATATTTGTCTGTAAATTTCCACTTGTTCAAGTACCATTTAAAGGTGTATGTGTAGGAGGCAGATGGGGACGACAACTATCTTTTCTTCCTGGATTGCCCTGGCACCTTTGCCCTAAAAAAAAAAACCCTAAAATTTACTAACTGTAAATACAAAGGTTTCATACTTAACTCTGTGTTCTGTTCCATTGACTATATATGCCAGAACTAATGCTGCCTTGATCAATATACTCCTTTTTTTTTTTCTTTTAAGGTGTGTGTCACCATACTTGGCTTAAAGGCGGTTCTTAGCCACCATGTGGGTGCTGGGAATCAAACCCAGGTCCTCTAGAAGAGCAGTTGGAGCTCTTAACGGCTAAGCCATCTTTCCAGCCCAATCAGTATACTCTTGTTCTAAATATTTGTTTTTTTTTTCCGGTCTTTTTGAGACAGGGTCTCCCTTTAGTCCCAGCTGTCCTGGAACTTGCTTTGTAGACCAGGCTGGCCTTGAACTCACAGTGATCCACCTGCCTTTGCCTGGGATTAAAGGTGAGCCCCACCATGCCCAGCCAGTCTTAGGTCTTTAAACCTAATTTATTTCTAGAATTTTTTATTTTCTGTTTTTCTTCTAGCCTGTGTTCTCTCTTTTAGAACTTCTAGGTGGATGTTGATCTTTGCCACCCTTTGTCCATATTTCATCTCTGGATCCTTCAGTGTTCAAAGGATGTTTTTTTGTCCAGTTTCCTAGCTTGTAATTGTTCTTTCATCAGCCATATTTTTCTTTTTCTCTCTCTCTTTTTTTTTTTTTTTCTTTCTTTTTTGAGACAGGGTCTCCCTATAGCCCTAGCTAGTCTGGAACTCACTCTGGAGTGCTAGGATTAAAGGCATGCACCATGACACCTGGCTCAAAGATGGTTCCTAGCCACCATGTGGGTGCTGGGAATCGAACCCTGGTCCTCTGCAAGAGCAGTTGGCACTCCCAACCATTGAGCCATCTCTCCAGCCCCAGCCATATTTTTCATTCTTAGGTGTTAGGATTTTTTTTTTCATGTCAGTTTACTGTTTAACTGATGTAACATATGTTACTCTTTTGATACTATTAAATATTTAAAGCTGTCCTGTTTGTCTCATGTATGAGTATGAATTTTATTTGTTGAATTGCTTTGCCCCTACTTCATGATGTTGCTTTTTGCTCAAATACTGATTCTTAGGTGTGTTCTCTCTTTTCCATTTGCTTTGGAAGTCTTGTCCATTTGCAGTGCTTGCTTCCAAGGAGGAGTTGAGGGTGGGGAGCTTGAGTAAGATGTACAGATACCTTTTCTTCTTAGTTTGAGGTTTCTCTGACTCTTCTGGAATCTGGTAGCAAGGCAATATAACCTGGGTACAGGTAACAGTGCTGCATATTATGAGTAAAGAGGGTGGAGGGGCACAAAGGGAATTTATTCCAAGTGTGGCTATTAATTACATACTTTTCTCATTGGAGTGGAGTTCATTTCTTCTAGTATCTGTTGATTTGGTATCTTTTAGATGTTTCTAAACTGTTCCAATATCCTCAGCTCTCTTGTGTATAAGGTATGTGTTCTGTGATTTTCTTTTTAGCTTTTATGTTCCTTATTGTGTCTCTTTTATTTATTTTTTTGGTCTTTTTGAGACAGGGTCTCCCTGTAGCCCCAGCTGTCCTGGAACTCACTCTGTAGACCAGGCTGGCCTTAAACTCACAAAGATCCGCCTGCCTCTGCCTCCCAAGTGCTAGGATTAAAGGCATGCGCCACCACTCCCGGCATTATTGTGTCTCTTTTAAAATGTTTCTATTTAGGCCAGGTGTGGTGGTACACGCCTTTAATCCTAGCACTTGGGAGGCAGAGGCAGGTGTATCTCTGGGAGTTCAAGGCCAGCCTGGTCTACAGAACGAGCTCCAGGCCAGCTGAGACTAAAGGGAGAGATCCTGTCTCAAAAAGACCAAAATAACAGACAAACAAATAAATAAGATTAATAAAATAAAATGTTTTTTAGTTTCCTATATTGTATGAAAGAGAAACATTCATTTATGCATATTTTCTGATTGGCCTGAAAAATACCCACCCAAAAATAATGTCTGCTGCTTTCTCAGTAAACACACCCAAGCCTAAAGTAAAAGATTTCATAAGTTTTAGCTCTTTTATTTATAAAATGGTTTTTTTTTTTTTCACTAGTAATACTTTCAGGATTTTGTTTGGTTTATGGCTTTGTTTTTAATATAATCCCACCCCCCTTTTCTTTTGCTTTTCCAGCTCTTTTGTGCCTTTCAAGATGACAGGTATCTGTACATGGTAATGGAATACATGCCAGGTGGAGACCTTGTAAACCTTATGAGTAATTATGATGTGCCTGAAAAATGGGCCAAATTTTATACTGCTGAAGTTGTACTTGCGCTGGATGCAATACACTCCATGGGTTTAATACACAGAGATGTGAAGCCTGATAACATGCTCTTGGATAAACATGGACATCTAAAATTAGCAGATTTTGGCACATGTATGAAGATGGATGAAGTAAGTAAGCAAGTAAAACATGATAGTTTAAATTTTTAAAAAGCATTTTGTATGTTTGTACATGCCTTGTGCCATCATGGTGTGCATGTGTAGATTAGAGTACAACTTTGTGGAGTCAGTTCTATCCTCCCATCTTTACATGGGTTCTGGAGATTAAACTCAGACTATGAGGTTTGGGCAAGAAGTACTTACACCTGTTGAGTCTTCTTGCCAGCCCTAGTGGTGTGTTTTGTTTGTTTGTCCTTTGGGTTTGAGTTGTTTCTTTGTTTAAACAAATAAATACAAATCAGGACTTTGCAGTTTTGAGTGCAAATAAATTCAGTTATGATAAGGGTATAACAACTCCACCAAAATAAAACCATTTAAAACATTTACTAATCATTCATCTGAATGTAAAAATGCTTCCTGAATACAAGAGAAAATGAATAAATGAATATTCAGCTAACTTATCTTCCTCATATAATGTTGACAAGCATTTGTTACCAACCAAAACTGGTTGGGAATGATCTAGGTGTTCAGAATTATGCCACCGAATAGAAATCTAAAGTGCAGGAATATTTCCACCACCATTGCTACATCTGTATTTTTTTCCTTTTGAGAAGGAGGTAATATAAAATAAGAAAGGAAATTGATGTCACCACTTCCCACCCACCCCTCTGCATCAGACATAAAGTTGGAGATATCTCATGTGATAATTACTATTAAATGGCTCACCTTATGATTGATTAACTGGTTTGGTAACATTTTCATAGGTAATTATAATATTGATTTATTTTGTTTGCAAAATTTATATTTTGGCCTTTCCCTTCTGTACTGTTAATTCCTGTTGGAGCAGGATCAACTAGAAGTTGAGCTGTAAATATCAGTATATGTTGACAACAGACCAAATATCATCTTTGGTATGGTTTTTACTACCTTCCAGTATGCTTACATAGCTCTGTGTCTTGTTAGTCATCTAATCAAGGCATATATTTTTGAGGTCAGGCATGGGCGTACACCTTTAGTCCTAGCATTGAGAAGGCAGAGTCAGGCAGGTAGATCTCTGTGAGTTCAAAGCTAGCCTGGTCTACATAGTGAGTTCCAGGCCACCTGGGGCTACAAGGAGACCCTGTCTCAAAAAGACAAAAAGGAAAAAAAAAGATGTGTTTTGACAGATATGGTTTGAATTAAGATGATTTTCTTTGCCTCTTAACTTATCCATATGCCAGCTGCTTGCTTTCACTTTTATTTGCTTTATGCATCTTCTCAGAATCAGTTGAGATTTTTATCTCATCTAGAAAGTTCCTGATAATTCTAATCTGATTATTCTTCCAATGTTATAGTGTCTTTGCTTATTCAGAATTAAAACAGTAGGCTTTTTTTTTTTTTGTTTAACTGTGCACTCAGTTAAAACTTGATATCGTTTTTCAGTGTATCTTACTATGTTCTGCAGTCATAGAGTAATGTTTACTAGGTCTTTTTATTGTACCATGCTTTTATGGCATTGACATTAATATTGTATGAAATAACAGTAAAAATGATCTGTGATGAAATAAAGTATGAAATGATAGAATGCTAAACTTTTCTGTCTGGCATATATAATCTGTGATGTTTATGGACTTCATTTCTGTGGATATACTCTGTTTTTAATCAAACCAGGACCAGTAACTTGAAAATAGGATGGGGTGGGTACAAATAAATAAATCACCTGGTTTGATTTTAGAGGCATGTTAAAGGTGGTTAGCCAAGGACTTATATAGAATGTGAGAATATGGGGAAGAGAACAGAATGTGGTATTTATTTATAAAATGTTTTTACAAATATGTAAGGAAATAACTAAATCCAGTTATCGGAGTATCTTAAATTGCATCTCTAAAATGAATTCAAAATGAGGCTTGGTCTTGTTTATTGTTTCTTATTTCAAGCAAAGATAAATTTGAGTTAATTGTATCTCTTGGTTTAGTTTATTTTCATGAGTAGTCTATACAAAGTCTCCATCTTATTTTTTCCCTTTTCATTTTCTAATTACCTTTGCTTTCCCTATAGAAAGCTAATGTATGTAGCATGTTTACTATATACTTTTAGAGTATCAACATAGTATGCATACATATTTTTAGTTTACACAGTATATTAGAACTGATACCATTTTCTTCTGTCACTCAGCATTGTTTTTATATCTGTGGTATAGCTGATTGCTGCTTAGAATCCAATAATTTCCAACAACTTACTCTTTTATTCCTTTGGTATTGGATTCCTAGGTCACTTTCAAGCTCCTGGCTATTGACAGTACTATCTTCAAATATTTTTGTTTTTCACTTATGTTGGGTGTGTATCTGTATGAGCTTCTGCCACTTGCGTGTGGGTGCCACAGAAGTCAGAAGAGGGCATTGGACCCTCAGTTCTGTAATTACAGATGGTTGTGAGCCACCTGTTATGGTATGGGTGCTGGGAACTGAACTAGTTCCTATGGAAGAGCAACAAGTGCTCTTACCTGCTGAGCCATCTCTTTATGTCCAACAGTATGTCTTGAAGGTCAAATATACTTCATGTATGTCCTGACAAGGACTTCTCTAAGTATACACCTAGAAATGATACTACTGTATCAGAGGATGCACAAAGTATTGCCTGATTTTCAGAATGGGTATAAGTCCTAACCTCCTAACTGGTAGTACAAAGGATCTCCACAGCAAGCTGGTTGGCTAGCTAAATAAAATAACACAGACTCCAATAGTACATGGATTTTCATTGTGTATTTTTAAAAATATTTTATGGGGCTGGAGAGATGGCTCAGCAGTTAAAAGCACCAACTGCTCTTGCAGAGGACTCGGGTTTGATTCCCAGCACCCACATGGTGGCTTAGAACCGTCTTTAACTCCAGTTCCAGGGAAATCTGACACCCTCTTCTGACCTCCACAGCATTGCACAACACAGGTGCACCAACCTACATGCAGATAATACATTCATACACATAAAAAAAAATAATAAAATATTTTATTATGTGTATGAATGTATTGCCTACAAATATGTATAAGTGCACCTGTGTCCTGCAATGCCCATGGAGGTCAGAGAGGGCATCAGATCTGAGTTATGGATGGTTGTTAGCCACCATGTGGGTGCTGGGAATCGAACCCAAGTCTTCTATAAGAACAGCCAGTGCTGTTAACCACTGAGCTATCTCTCCAGCCCTGTAGATAAATTTTTAGATAATTAATGTTAATACAAGTTTGAAGTCCATTACTTGTTTGCCTTACTTTTATTATTTTGACTGCATCAGAGCCCCAGAAAGGTTTCATTCTCATTCACTTATGGACAGGATTTAGAGCCCAGGTCTCTGGCTTGGTGTCGTATAGCTTTCCCTTCCAACCTTCCTCATGTGGAACTTTACACTTACTGATTTGGAGTTTATTTGCTGTCTTGAACATGCCTGTTTTTGAATGGACTTTTCCCCATGTCAGATATGAAATCACACTGCTTCATAGCCCAATATGTGTACACCCTCCTTCACAGTCCAATGTGTACATTATTCACAGATTAACAATCTGGCCCTTTTGTCTCCTTCCTCAAAATCTGAGTACTAGATAATTTTTCTTTGATAATATTTGTGTGTGTGTGTGTGTGTGTGTGTGTGTGTGTGTGTGTGTGTGTGTGTTAAGAATTTGGGTTTTGGGGCTGGAGAGATGGCTCAGTGGTTAAGCGCTCTGGTTATTCTTTTTTTTTTTTTTTTGGTCTTTTCGAGACAGGGTCTCCCTGTAGCCCCAGCTGTCCTGGAACTCACAAAGATCCACCTGCCTCTGCCTCCCAAGTGCTAGGATTAAAGGAGTGTGCCACCACACCCAGCCAAGAGCACTGGTTATTCTTAACAGAAGACCCAGGCGCAAATCCCAGCACCTACATGGCAGCTAACAACCATCTGTAACTACAATTCCAGGGGATCTAACCTCTTCTGTCCTTCTCAGGCATTGCACAACATGGGCCCATTTACACATATGCAGGCATAACACTCATATACATGAAATAAAAAGAAAAAAATATTTAAAAGAATTTAGGTTTTAAGTATCAAAGGATTTTTTTATAAATCTAAAATATGAAATGAGATTTTCTTTACCCTAAGAGTCTCAATTTTTTTTTGTATGTGTATGATTGTACTGTCTGCATGTAGGTTTGTGCACCCGTGTCGTGCAATGCCGCGGAGGTCAGAAGAGGGTCTCGGATTTCCCTGGAACTGGAGTTCTCCTGGAATTGGAGTTACAGATGGTTCTTAGCCGCCATATGGGTGCTGGGGATCAAACCCAGGTCCTCTGCAAGAGCAGTCGGTGCTCTTAACTGCTAGGCTCTCTCTCCAGCCCATTTTTTTTGTTGTTGTTTTTAAACAAGAGAAGTGGAAAACTATGGGATAGTCCTTGGTAAAAGTTAATTGTAGGGCCTGGCCATGCCTCCCTATCCCATGGCAGAGTGTTTGTCTAGCTTGCATAAGGTTCTGGGTTCAATCTCAGCACTATCAAAATAACAAACAAACCTTTAAATTGAATGTCCTGCCATTTAATGTTATTATCTTAGTTTCTTTTATCCTGTGAAATAACCCATAGACTGTATTACTACTACATTGTTCCCTCAAGTTCCATACAGTCTGTTTATATTCAAATTACAGTTATTTATTTTATCTTCTGTACCTGAGTAATGTCATTCACTTAATTCTAGCAAATTGTGGATGAATAAATATGACTCTTGAAATTAATTTCTCATGTTTAACACACTTTATAGCATTTAAACACATTTGTATAAAGCATATAAACAAAACATATTGAATTTCCTTTTCCTGGGGAGGTCTTAACTGTTCAGGTTTGTTGTTGCTGGTTGTGGGGTGGTATATGGTACTAGGAAATGAACACTCTAGTCTTGCACACTCTAGGCAAGTGTTTTAACACTGAGCCATCTCTCCAACCCTATTACTTAGTATGTTAGTATTTCTTTTAATGTTTTATTATTTTTATTTTATGTGTATGAATGTCTTGCCTGCATGTATGTAAGTGCACCCCTGTCATGAAGTACCCACGGAGGTCAGAAGAGGGTGTCGGATCCCTTGGAGTTAAGGCTAATTGTTAGCTGCCATGCGGATGCTGGGAATCAAATCCTGGTCCTCTAGCAATTGGTGCTCTTATCATTGAGCCATTTCTCCAACCTCCATATGCTGCTATTTTTTATAACTTCCTTGTGAGGAATGTGGTAATATTAGGTAGAAAAATGAAGGGCATTTGAATTAATTTATAAAATCTTTACAGGTTGGGCAGGACTTGGTGAATGAGCACCATATAATTTTATACTGCTAGACTGATTTAACTTAGCAGCCTGCAGATATATGTGTGTACATGTGGTCCATGTGCATGCATATGTATATACATTCCTTTATTCCTGTGATTGTTCCTGTCTTTGTACGAAGGGTACCTTATGGTCTGGGGGAGATGGCTTAGGGGGTAAAATGCTTGCTGAGCAGGCATGAAGATCTTAGTTCAGATCTCTATGTCCCACAAAAAGGCCTGTAACCCCAGCTCTGAGGAAGTGGAGGCAGGGATTCCTAAGGCTTGTTGGCCAGCTAGTCTAGCCAATTACTGAGCTCTACATGCACCGAGGAACCGTGTCTCAAAAAGTAAGAGTTGGAGAGAGGGTCAGCAGTTAGTTAAGAACACTGGCTGCTTTTAGAGAGGACCCAAGTTTGATTCCCAGCATCTACATGGCAACTAACAGCTGTCCGTAACTCTAGCTCCAGGGGAATCCAGTACCTTCTTCTAACTTCTTTGGGCATTGCACAGCGTGGGTTCACATATAGACATGCAGAGAATACATTCATACACATAAAATAAAGATAGTAAATAAAATATTAAAAAAAATAAGAGCCAGGGAGGAGAGGTGCATGACCATATGGAAATAAAATCCTACAAGCTCCACAGACCCTGCTCATATGAACCTACAGTAAATGGTGTCAGTATGCACAAGACCCATGCATACTCAAGCAGACAAAAACCCAGCATGGAACTGGGGAAATGAGGTGCAGATTCCACTTTTAGCTGAAGAAATATTGGCAGCTGATTACTGTTGGGTGAGGAAGAACTGATCTTTTAAAACAAGGCACTCTGGGCTAGAGAGATGGCCCAGCATTAAGAGTGCCGACTGCTCTTACAGAGGACCCGGGTTCGATCCCCAGCACCCACATGGCGGCCGAGAACCGTCTGAAACTCCCAATTCCAGGAGAACTCTAGTTCCAGGGGAATCTGACGCCCTCTTCTGACCTCCGCGGCATTGCACGACACGGGTGCACAAACTTGCATGCAGACAGTACATTCATACACATACAGAAAATAAAATTAAAAAAAACAAGGCACTCTGGGTAGGCTGACTAGACCTCAGTGGATGAACTTGCACTGAGGAACCTCAAGTGACACTAACTTGATACAATAGGCCTTAACACAAATGACAGAGTATATGAATTCCAGTGTGTGTGTGTGGTGGTGGTATTGGGGGTCAGTGTGAGGGTGCCGGTGGGGAAGGAAGGTGATTAAAATGGATTGAGATGTTCTGTATAAAATACATAAGAGTTCAAATAAAAATATTTTTTAAAAGGTGAATAACAATAGTGGAAAGCACCCAGCATTTACTTCTAACCTCTCTGCATGCACCTGCACATACCTGTACTTGAACCTGCGCACACGCACGCACGCACACACACACACACACACACACACACGAACATGTATACATTCAAACACAATATACATAATTAAAAGAAGGCATCTGATAGTGATTACCTTATACTCATCCGAAACTAAACACAGATAAGGATGTTTGTGATCAGTTTGTCAAATATGTTGGTGCCATAGCTACATATTTAGACATATATAAAGCTTACAAGTGTCATTTTCTTCTAGTTTAAACATTTACTCTATTTCCTTGATTTTTTTTTTTTTTCTTGATAAAATGGAACCATTTCTTTATCCAGTTTCCAAGCTGAAGGACTCCTTGCCATCTTAAGTGCTTCCATTTCTTTCCAAAGTACCAAAACTTCTTTTCCTTCTAATGCTTCTTCCTCAACCTCCACCACCCATGTTGGGTGAACTACAATCAGATTTTGTATCTCTCTTATAACCACTTACTAATGTAAGAAGTAAATAAAACAGCAGAAGCTGTTGATTTCCATGGCATTGGGAGCCCATTGCCTTTTCCTTTTTTACCTGAAACTTCCTGTTTTTTAAAGTTGAAAACTCATTCCTGGTCTGCCTTAATCCAGGCGTTTCTATGCACTTCAGGGTGTGGATATCCCATATAACCTGAAGTTGTGTCAGCAGTGAAGTTCTTTTGGTAGTGATATGTGGTCACTGCATGTCTAATAATAATTAATCAGTTTTCAGTGTCTGTGTTTTCACTGGTCTGTTTTTAAATCTTTGCTATTTACTCAGACAGGCATGGTGCATTGTGATACAGCAGTTGGAACACCTGATTACATATCACCAGAGGTTCTGAAATCACAAGGGGGTGATGGTTATTATGGACGAGAATGTGATTGGTGGTCTGTAGGTGTTTTCCTTTTTGAGATGCTAGTGGGTAAGTAAATATTTCAACTTCCTTTTTGAAAACCCTTTTTATGATATTTTATAATTCACTCAAGAATTGAAGAATATGGGCTGGAGAGGTGGCTCAGGTGTTAAGAGCACTGGCTGCTCTTGCAAAGGACTCAAGTATGATTCCCAGCACCCGTGGCTAACAACAATCTATAATTCCAGTTCCAGGGGAATCTGATGCCTTCTTCTGACCTCCAAGGGCATTGTCTGGCATGATTGCACTTACATATATGCAGACAGTACACTCATACACATAAAAATAATGAATAAAATATATAGAAAAGGAATTGGAGGCTGGAGAGTTGGCTCAGCAGTTAAGGGCACTGGCTGCTCTTATATAGAACCCAAATTGATTCCTAGCACCCACATGGTGGCTAACCATCATCTAGAACTCCAGCTCCAGAGTATCTGACAACTTCTTCTGACCTCTGAGGGCATTGCACTACACGGATGCACTTACACACATGCAGGCAGTACACTCATATACATGATATAAAAACTGCAAAAAAAAAAAAAAATAGTGCCCTGTATCCTAGGGAGGATTTGGAATTTCTGGGAACTTTGAGTTAGAATTGGATATAAGGTTGACAGGATGGCTCAGCAGCTAAAAGCACCCATTGCCAAGCCTGAGAATCTGATCCCAAGGACCTACAGGGTGGAAGGAGAAATCTGATCCTGCAAGTTCTCTGATCTCCACATGCATGCTGTGGCACATGCACATACCCACACCCCACCACACAGAGTAAGTCAACAAATGTAATAGAGTCTAATACTGGCATACTGATTGAGAAGTCAAACATGAAGGAAGTTGAAGGTATATATTATGTTGGTAGGAAATATTTTCCCAGTAGATATTTATTTATTTATTCAGAATATCATTACATAACTGATGCTGACTGAAACAAAATCCCTTTAACCTCTTATATGTTGGGATTGCAGACATAGTACTACTCATGACTAGATTGTTTTAAATTAATGAGATATTAGACCAAGAGCAAATTTATAGCTTCTATGTGGCTCCATTCTAAGATTTTCTTTCTTTTCCCCTTAGATTTATTTGTGTGTGTGTGTGTGTGTGTGTGTGTGTGTGTGTGTGTCCACAGAGTCCAGAAGATAATGGTAGATTTCATGGTGCTGGAATTAGAAGTATTTTTGAGCCATCTGAAATGGCTCTAGTCCTCTAGAAGAACACGCACTCTTAACCTCTGAGCCATCTCCTCAGTCCCAATAGGAGTACAAGTGTTGTTGTTTGTTTGTTTGTTTGTTTCTTAGTTTATGTATATGAGTGTATTGCCTGCATGTATGTAAGTTCACTCCTGTCGTGCAGTACCCATGGAGATCAGAAGAAGGTGTTGAATTCCCCTGGAGCTGGGATTATAGACGGTTGTTAGCTATCTTGTGGGTGTTGGGAATCAAACTTGGGTCCTCTGCAAGAGCAGTTTGTCCTTTTTACCACTGAGCTATCTCTCCAGCCCTATTTGTTTTTAAGATTTATTTATTTTTTTGTTGGTTTGTTTTGTGTGTGTGTGTGTGTGTGTGTGTGTGTGTGTGTGTGTGTGTATGCATGCTGTAAGTGCCCTTGGAGGCCCAAAAAGGAGGGCATTAGATCAGCTGGAGCTGGAGTTAAAGGTAGTTGTAAACTGCCTGAAGTAGGTGCTGGGAACCAGAGTCTGGTTCTCTGCTAGAGAAGTTCATTTTCTTATCCACTGAACCATCTCTTTAGCCCCCAAGATTTCCTAGTAATCATATTTGATAAATATTTTAAGTATTTAAATAAAATTTAATATTCCAATTGTCACAGAGAACTGAAAAGTACTCATTAGCCTGCCTCTGCCTACCAAGTGGTAAGATTAAAGGCGTGCGCCACCACACCCAGCTCGTAAACTACATTTTATAAAACTACTTGTGTATAGTTTTAGTTTGAAATTATAGTGGAAAAAAATCACATACAAAATTTCTGCTAGATTGTCAAAATATGGCATGAGATTTCAGTTTCAGAAAACTCAGAGGCAAATTTAATACTTTTGGTTTTTTGAGGTGAAGTATTCTAAAACTTTTTCTTTTTTTTGGTCTTTTTGAGACAGGGTCTCCCTGTAGCCCCAGCTGTCCTGGAACTCACTCTGTATACCAGGCTGGCCTTGAACTCACAAAGATCCGCCTGCCTCTGCCTCCCAAGTGCTAGGATAAAACTTTTTCTTATAATAGATTTCATTCTTAAGTGTTCCCATTTATAAGTACCAGGGTCACAAAACTTTCTTCTGGGTAGAGAAGTCAGTAACTGAATGACCTGATTACCTGACTTGAGGGGTGAACAGAAATGTAGCTAAGCCTGCTTTCCAAGAAAGTGTGATAAGACCATGAACATTATATAGAATGACTTTAGAGCTCAAAGTGAGGTTTTTGGATTACAGAATTTATTTTCTTCTTAAAGATAATCCTAAAAGAAATTAATAGTATAAAAGTCTATATGATGATAGAATATTGGTATTGTTAAAAATGTAGAAAGTTGGATGTGTGTGTGTGTGTGTGTGTGTGTGTGTGTGTGTGTTGGCACACACCTTTAATCCTAGCACTTGGGAAGCAGAAGCAGGTGGATCTCTGTGAGTTCAAGGCCAGCCTGGTCTACAGAGTGAGTTCCAGGACAGCCAGAGCTACAGGGAGACTGTGTCTCAAAAAGACAAAAAAAAAATTTTTTTTTTTTTAGAAAGTTTTTTTTGCATGTAATCTGGTGGAGGACTGTTGGGAGGGGCAGATAGAGAAGGAAGTCTAAATATGATTAAGATATATGAAGTGCATAAGAGTTCAGTAAAAACATACATTGTAAAAAATAGGAAGTTTTAGAAACTACCAAAATTTATTAATTACTAAGCAGTGTTTCTTGTGGTTTAAATTGGCTTCTCTTGTTGAGATTCAGTTCATGCAGCATTGGTCTTGCTATTCTTAGTCTCATGTTATGGTGTGTGCTACTTTATTTGAGGTTTTTGTCTTTGTAGTGAACCTGTACATTCCAGGTAGTCTCAAGCAAATGTGTTTGTACTTCTGGTATGGATCATGATGATGCATTAGATTGCTTCTTGTAATGTTTTTCAAAGCAGAATGCATTCTCTTATGAGCTGGCTTTTCTCTAGGTATTAAAAAAAAATTCTACTTGAAAGTAATTTGGTGCAATTGAAGGGGCCATTTAAATTCCCACTACTGATTTGAGAGCAGAATTAAAGTTTGACAGTATTCTGAGCTTGCCTTGAAGCTTCTTCAGGTTGATGGTGCTATACTTCATTTAAAGCATTCCATTACACTAGAAAAATGTTGACTAGTGTGCACCTTCTGCTGCTTTGAATTCAAACAACAATAACTACCTGACTCTTAACTTTTGAGGTTTGGGAATGACTGATTTAGGTAAATCTGATTTGCACTTAATTTACTTATAACATAGGCATACTGCAAGCCTTTAACCCTTGTGACTTCAGATGAGTACTGGCTAAAACAGTGCCTTCAAGGCTTTCCTGTCTTTACACTTCCTTTACTGCTTCATTATTTTGACACTAGTCAGCGGGAACACTGCACTGGGAGGTATCTTCTGCCCCATTCTACTGCTCATAGGTACCATGTGGACTGTCTGGGGTCTCCTCTCTCACATTAAATAATAGAGATGTTCAGATTCTTAGAGCAGCACTGTTCAGGCTGACATGATGGAAATGATTTATATTTGTGCCATCCATCTAGTATAGTAGCCATTGGCTGTAATGAACATTTGAAATGTGGCTAGTGTTTAAATTGAAAGCTGCACTCTTCATTTTATTCAGTTTCAATATAACTTCTTTGTCATATGTAACTAATGGCTGCTATGTAGAGTAAGAGCTGCAAAGAGAATCATAACAAGATGCAGATCCACCGTAAACATTAAAGGACTCACCAGTCTCACACCATCTAGGAACTTTTCTCTTGAATTATTCAAATCGTTTGCTTTCTTCTTTTTTTTTTTTCTTTTTTTTTTTTTGTTTAGTTGATTTTGTTTTTGTGTTTTATGGTACTGGAGATTGAACCAAAGGACTTATGTATGCTTTCCAAACATTCCGCCATTGTGTTAGGTCCCCAGCTAGGTCTTTTGTTTTATTCCATTTTATTTTAAAGTATGGAGGCTGGAGGATTGTGAGTTCAAGGCCAGTCTGTGCCACATGGTCAGTTCTAAGCCAGCTTTGGCTGCTTAGCAAGAAAGAGTCTAGAACAAATTCTAGAGTTAGCATTGGTTATATTTTGCTTTTAAGGGTAGAAGATCATTGGTGTGGTCAAAATTTAAAAGTATTCTTTGGCTGGGCCCGGTGGCACATGCCTTTAATCCCAGCACGTGGGAGGTAGAGGCAGGAGGATCTCTGTGAGTTCAAGGCCAGCCTGGTCTGCAGAGTGAGTTCCAGGACAGCCTGGGGCTACAGGAAGACCCTGTCTCAAAAAGACACCCCCCCCCGAAAAAGAAGAAAGTATTCTTTGCCTGTGTTCATTTTAACTATGATTGGTGGCATATAGACTGTTCTTCCATATAAGTAAATAGATTTAAACTCAAGATATTTACATGTTAGATGAAAAGTATTTAATATGGACTCTTTATTCCACTCATTGTCTTCTTTCTTAAAAATTTAGGGGACACTCCATTTTATGCAGATTCACTTGTAGGAACTTATAGCAAAATTATGGATCATAAAAATTCATTATGTTTCCCTGAAGATGCAGAAATTTCTAAACATGCGAAGAATCTCATCTGTGCCTTCTTAACAGATAGGTAATATATACTGAATTTCTTTGTGGAGAAACCTTTTTATAAAAGTTTACAGAAATGAAACCATGCTTAGATTATTTACATACGAAATCATTTTCTCTTCTTATTCAAGTTGCATTTAATTCTGGTTTATCCTTTTCCTGCTGCTAAACATGATGTTGGATTACTGTTCAAGTTTCGTTCTGTTGCTGTGATAAGCACTATGACCAATTTGGGGAGGAAAGGGTTTATTTCAGCTTATACTTCTAGGTCATAGTTAATCACTGAGAGAAGTTAGGGCAAAAACTGAAGCAGATACCATGGAGGAACACTGTTTACTGGCTTGTTCTCTGGCTCATATTCAGTTAGCTTTCTTATATAGCCCAGGGTCACCTCCCTAGGGATAATACCTCTCACAGTGGGCTGGGCCCTTCCAAATCAATCATCAATAAACATAATCTTTGACAAACATGGCCAGAGGCCAGTCTGATTTAGTCAGTCCTTCTGTTGAGGTTCCTTTTTCCCAAGGCACTTAAAAGTTGTGTCAAGTCAACAATAAATACTAACCAAATGTGTTAGTCACTTTTCTGTTGCTGTGATAAAACCACCATGACCAAGGAAACTTATAAAAGGAAGAGTTTATTTGAGCTTATGATTGATGGTTCCAGAGAATTAGAGTCCATCTAGGTGGGAGGTATGGTGGTAGGAGTTAGAGCAGAAAAACGAGGTTCACATCTTTTTCCAGTGAATACAGGAAGTAGAGAGAGAGAGAGCAACTGGAGACTAGCGACTGGCAAGGCTTGTTGAACTCTCTAAGCCTGCCCCCTTACTTCCTCCAGCATGGCCACACCTTCTAAGATCTCCCAAAACAGCGCCACCAACTGGGGACAAAATGTCTGAATACTTGAAGCCTATGGGGGACATTCTCATTCAAACCACCACACCAGGACACTTTTCTTATATTCAAAAATGATAATTTTAATATAAACATAGAGACTAAATATGGATAGTTCCAAGCTTCAGACACAAATTATTTTTAAGAAGATTAAAGATTTTTAACATAATACCTCTGCTAAAGATGGCTAAAATACTTCTTTGCTGGAAATTCTCATGTCCTGAAGTTGGTGAGTCATGCAGTTTTGCATATGGAGGGGAATTTTTTTACCTGAAAGTTTCATGTACTTTCATTGACATCAGAGTGTCAGTGGAAGTATATTCCATTTCCCATATAGTTTGCTGTACATCAGCACAACATTTTTAATCTATCCAAAGCTCAAACACTACAAAATGCCATAGCTTATTTTTGAGGTACATTTAAGTCAAAGTTTTTAGTAAAAATATTTTGATTCATCCCAGCACTCAGAAGGCAAAGGCAGGCTGATCTCTGCGAATGCAAGGCCAGCCTGGTTTACATAGTGAGTTCAAGGCCAGCTGGGGCTACAGGGAGACCCTGTCTCAAAAAGACCCCCCCCCAAAAAAAAATTGATTGATTTATAATCCTTACCTTGGTGAAAGTGTTAAAAAGTTATTATTTTACTTTTTTGTAATTTTGTTTTTATAATATACTCTTTAACTACATTGTTTAGGGAGGTACGACTTGGGAGAAATGGGGTGGAAGAAATCAAACAGCATCCTTTCTTTAAGAATGATCAGTGGAATTGGGAAAACATAAGAGAGAGTAAGTCAATAAATCTTATTTCTATCCCATCACATTTTAAATCTTATAAATTGATTTCCTCTTCTAAAGTAGCAGGCATATTTGATACAGTTTATGTTAACTCAGTTTTAAGTTGAGATTTCCTTTTCTTGAGGCAAAATTTTTAACTAAATATTTCAGCACTATTTCAGTAAACTAGTCTGCATTTTTTGGCAAAATTTCACAGTTCTTTTGTAAATAAAGATTATGTATTTCTTTTATTTGCTAAGTAAATTTTCTGGTTCTCAGTAATAGAATATAAACTGAATACTTAAAATGACATATTAATAGTTATTTGAGGAGACCATACTCTGGTAAACATAGCAGTTCATTTTCATTTTATGTATACATGAAGGTTATACATTTTAAGGTAAGAAATATTTCTTACTAAAAAATGTAAAAAATGAAAGAAAAGGGTTGGGCTTGGTGGTACATGCCTTTAATTGTAGCACTCAGGAGGCAGAGGCAGTCCTCTGATTCCAAGGCCAGCCTGGTCTACATAGCGAGTTCCAGGACAACTGGAGCTACAGGGAGACCCTGTCTTAAAAAGACACCCCCCCCAAAATACATATATATAGAAAATAAGCCAGGTGTGGTGGTACATGCCTTTAATCCCAGCACTTGGGAGGCAAAGGCAGGTGGATGTCAAGTTTGAGATCAGTCTGATCTGTTTAGCAGGGGCTATAAGGGAGACAGCTGGAGCTATAGGGGAGACCCCGCCTCAAAAAGACACACACACATGTAGAAACTGAGGACCTCCCCCCGACAAATGTAGAAACTGAGGATCCTGTACAATGTCTGTATGTTATTGTAACAATTTTTAGCACCTAGAAGAATATATTCCTTGCCTTACTTGATGTATTAATCCATATTTAAATCTGATCTAATAAGAGTAATTAAGAGTAATTACTTGGGCTGGGCATTGTGGTGAACGCCTTTAGTCCCAGTACTCCAGAGGCAGAGGCAGGGGGATCTCTGAGTTCAAGGCCAGTCTGGTCTACATAGTGAGTTCCAGGATAGTTGGAGCTACAGGGAGACCCTGTCTCAAAAAGACAAACAAACAAACAACAGAAAAAAGAGTCATTACCTAATGAGGTTTTTTTCTTTTTTTTTTTCTTTTCGAGACAGGGTCTCCCTGTATCCCCAGCTGTCCTGGAACTCACTCTGTAGACCAGGCTGGCCTTGAAATCACAAAGCTCCACCTATCTCTGCCTCCCAAGTGCTAGGATTAAAGGTGTGCACCACCACGTCCAGCCCTAATGAGGTTTTAATTTTGTGGAATGTCAAAGTGGAAATTTTACATAAAACATGATATAATATATCATAAAAATAAAATTAGTTGTATCTTCTATTTTGGCCCTGAGTGAACTGATTTCTTTTTCTTTTTCTTCCCAGCGGCAGCTCCAGTAGTGCCTGAGCTCAGCAGTGACATAGACAGCAGCAACTTTGATGACATAGAAGATGACAAAGGAGACGTAGAGACCTTCCCAATTCCTAAAGCTTTTGTGGGAAATCAACTGCCTTTTATAGGATTTACCTACTTTAGAGAAAATTTGTATGTGATTTGTTTGTTAAATTTTATTGCTCTCATAGTCTAGCTCAAAGGTAGCTTATTTTGAAATTGAATAATAGAAAATTAAATATTAATTTAATTTAAGCTTTTTAAAATGGATTATCTAAAACTGAAAATTAAATTATTGTTGTTTGAATGTTACATGATACTTGTTTACAAATGGTTGAAAGGAAAAAAAAAATGGTTGAAAGGCACTGTCCTATATTCTTTGAAGATGTAGAATAAAAACAAATACCTGCTTTTGATGGTACTTACATCTCATGAAGGATATAAAAGAATTACAGAGTCATAAGGAAGGTAGAATGTGATATTTTCCTTTAAAAAGAAACCAAGAGAAATTCAGATTCTTCAGAAGGAAAAAATAAAACATTTCTTTTAAGTGGGAATAGGGAGATGTCAGCTAAAACCTCAAGAAGAGGTAGCATTTTATCCAACAAGAAAGGATGTTGAGTGGCCAAGATATGGGGAAACTAGAGAATGGTGGATAGGTTAAAAGAGAATTTAGGGGCATGGGAAGTGTGGGGGCAAAAGTGGAGTGTAAACATTCACTGGAAAAAGCAGTAGAGTCCATCAGAGCTCAAACACAGAATCCATGTTACTGTGTCTGAGTGTTTGGATCACTTAATGACACTGATTTTCTTGCCTGTAACTTCTGCATCTACCACAGAATGTGTCAAAAGATCATATAGTAAATAATTGATGATTCAACTGAGAATTGGACATAAGTTGGAAAACAGATTGGGTTCACTCTGTAAGAGAAGACTAGCCCAACAGATGACTGTTAAGTATTCCACTAAGGGATTTTTTTTTTTACTGACAAGCAAGGAGTGACTGAAAATCTATGTCTGTACATGGTAGAGAAGGACTCAAGAGAGAAATTGACAGTAATACCAAAATGACAGTTAAGGGGCTGGCAAAATGACTCAGCAGATAAAGTTGCTTACTGCTAAGCCTGACAACACACAGAGTGGAAGGAAAGAGCTGATTTCTACAAGTTGTCCTCTAATCTCTACACATGTATCCATGGCATTCATGAATGGATGTATAGATACATAATGTAAATTTCATTTTAATTTCAAAGGCAGTTTATATATTAAGATATAGGGCTCTTGGCTGTTGTCTTTGGGAAAAAAAAAAAGATGGTTCTTTCTAAAAGATGGGGTAGAGTATACTAGTTGTAGAAACTCAGGATGAAGAGGGAAATACAGGTCCACATAGTGACTCTAGTCCCACTAAAATTAAGACTAAGCCATCTTTTTTTTTTTAAGCCAATTTTTTATTGAAGCTCTGTGCATTTCATACAAAATTACAAATCAAATCCAGACCCGTGCTCCCCTCTCTGCCCCCCACCCCACCAGAGAAGACTAAGTCATCTTCTAAGGAAAGACAAGAAAAAGTGTAATTGTCTAACAGCAAAATTAGTGCTTTATCTAAAATAATGTGTTGAAGTGAAATCTTTTGGTTGATGCTTAAATCCGAGAATGGCTTGATTAAAACAAAGTGGATTAAAATGAAATGTAAAAGAATTTTCTCCTTATTCTAGGTTATTAAGTGACTCTCCATCTTGTAGAGAAAATGATGCTATACAAACAAGGAAAAGTGAAGTATGTATACATTTTTACTACATTAGTTTCTTTAGTCACATGTTCAAATTATAGCACTAATTTTTTAAAAGTTCATTTAATGCTCCTTTTTGAATCATTAGATGGCCATTCTTTGAGTGACAAAGTTCGGAACCACTTGGAATTAATTCATTTATGTGAATAGTATTTTCCAGACATACTAATAACATAAGTTACACATGGCTTTAGGTTTAATTCAAAATGTTACAGTATTTTTTTTGTTAAAGTATTTTTTGACTGCATACAAACCTAACTCATATAAATGTACATGTAAATGATAATGCTAATTTGTTCTTTAAACTTACAAAAAGTAGAAAAGTTGGTTGAATAATTTTGAAATGGCTTATGTTTTAGGAATTTTATAAAGTATAACAAGGATTGAAATGGAGTTTTTTCTTTCTTTCTTTTTTTTTTTCTTATAGGAAAGTCAGGAGGTATGTTGTCAAATACACTGAAAAGGAGAAAACTCATCAGTCTGACATTATTTCAATATAGTCATAGTCTGCTTCCCATTTGGAGTACTACCTCTACCCAAGAGATGTTCCCAACCTTTTTTCTGCCAAGTACTCTTTTATTATTTTTCTTAAGAATCTATTCCTTTAAATATGGGTTATGTAGCCGTGTGTGGTGGCTCACACCTTTAATTCCAGTATTCAAGGAGATCTCTGTGAGATTAAAGCTAGCCTGGTCTACTTAGTAAGTTCTAAGCTAAGTGGGGCTGTAACCCTGTCTCAAAAAACAAGGTGTTATATCATTTTCTTGTATTTATTTATTAAGGATGTGTAACTACAGCAAGAACTTGATTGGCAAGTAATAACTAATATGCTCAAAGTATTACAGGAGCAGCCAAAGGCAGTTAAACTTGACTAGTTTATTAGGCTATATAACCTTAAAGAAAAAAAAACAAAAACAAAATTCTTGTTGGGAGAGTGGTTTTGCTATATATACTGAGGAAAAAGATTATTAACCTATTTGTTTGTTTATTATTAATATGTGTGGTATATGTATGTGAATGTGTTGGTGCATATTTATGCAAATGTGTGCACATGGGTATGGAGGTCAGAGGTCAACATTGGTGTCTTCCTGAGTCACTCTCCGTCTTCTTTTTTCTTATTGTTGTTGTTTTGAGAGACTGGGCCTTTCCAGTGAACCTGGAGGTCATGGATTTTGCCAGACTGGCTGGCCAGCAAGCTCCAGTGAGTGCCTGTCTGTACCACCAACCTCCTTACCCTGGTGCCATGCCTCACTTTTTATGTGGTACTGAGAATCCAGACTCAGGTTACCGTGTTGTGTGGCCTGCTGACTGAGCCCATTTCTACAGCTCTTAGCTTATACTTGTTTGGGGACAGTAGAGTGGTTTTTTTGTTATTGTTGTTTTGTTTTGTTTTGTTTTGTTTTGTTTGTCTCTTTGAGACTGGGTCTCTCTGAAGGCCCCCCCCCCAATATCCTGGAACTTGCTCAACTTGCTCTGTAGATCAGGCTGGCCTTAAACACAGAGATCCACCTGCTTCTGCCTCCCAAGTGCTAGGATTAAAGGTGAATGCCACCATGCCTGGCAGAGTTTTTGATACAAGGGACTGGAGAGATGGCTTATCAGTTAGAGCATTGGCTATTCTTGCAGAAGACCCCAGTTTGGTTCCCAGCACTCACATGACAGTAACTCCAGTTCTAGGGGATCTGATGTCTTCTGATATCTGTAGGCATTGCATGATACAGGTGCCCTTACGTACATGGATGGAACACACTCACATATATAAAATACAAATAGTAAATAAAAATATTTTTTAATTGTTTTAAAAAGGTAAGTGAAATTTAAGAAACCACAGGGAATAGACTCACTAGAACCTTGGAGTCTCCTGGGCTATGCTGTCTTGGCCTGAGTATTCACATTTTTCCCCCCCTTTTTTTGTTCTGTAAAGACAAGTCTCCCTCTAGCCCCAGATGGCCTGGAATTTCTTATAGAGACCAGACTAGCTTCAGTCTCACAGAGATCTGCCTTCTACTTCCCAGTACCTTTTTAATTTCAGTTTAAGTTGATATAATGTTTCTGTCTTCTTAGGGTGTTTTTTGTTATTGTTAATGAACAGAACTTGTTAAGTGCCTGACATTGTACCTCAGTGACCATAGGAACTAAAAATTGCTTAATTCTTTAAAAAAGAAGGAATAGTTTAAGCTATGGATTATTTAATAGTTTTTCATAATTTTAATTTGTTTTGAAACATAGCTGATAAAAACTGCTAAGGAAATAATTTCCAATGTAATTAGCTGTTGATATTCAAGACTCATTGGATGCAACTTTTTTCATAGTACTATGCCAGTCACTATGTAGGAAATCAATAAAAGAGTTAATTTCGGGCTGGAGAGATGGCCTAGCGGTTAAGAGCACTGACTGCTCTTGCAGAGGACCCGGGTTCGATCCCCAGCACCCACATGGCGGCTGAGAACCATCTTTAACTCCAGTTCCAGGAGAATCTGAAGCCCTCTTCTGACCTCCGCGGCATTGTACAACACAGGTGCACTGACCTACATGCAGACAGTACATTCATACACATGCAAAAATAAATAAAATTGGGCCGGAGAGATGGCCTAGCGATTGAGAGCGCCGACTGCTCTTGCAGAGGACTCGGGTTCGATCACAGCACCCACATGGCGGCTGAGAACTGTCTTTGACTCCAGTCCCAGGGAAATCCGACGCCCTCTTCTGACCTCCGCGGCATTGCATGACACAGGTGCACAGACCTACATGCAGACAGTACATTCATACACATAAAAAATAAAATTAAAAAAAAAATAAAAAAATAAAAAATAAATAAATTTAATTAAAAAAAATTTAAAAACCTTTTGCTGGGCATGGAGGTGCACGCCTTTAATCCTAGCACTTGGGAGGCAGAGGCAAGCAGATCTTTGTGAGTTCAAGGCCAGCCTGATCTACAGAGTGAGTTCCAGGACAGCCAGGGCTACAGGGAGACCCTGTCTCGAAAAGACCAAAAAAAAAAAGTTAATCTCTCTCTTGTTTTGCTTAGAGACAGAATCTAACTATGTAACCAAGGTGGGCCTTGAACCTGAGATCCTTCTGCCTCAGCCTTTTATTTCTCACTTTTTAAAAAATTTTTATTTATTCTTGTATGTGTATGAATGTACTGTCTGCATGTAGGTTTGTGCACCCGTGTCCTGCAATGCTGACTGCAAGAGCAGTCAGTGCTCTTAACCACTAGGTCATCTCTCCAGACCCTTATTTCTCACTTTTACAAACAACAATATATTTTTTAGAATTTATACCAGAATATTTTGAGTATTTATTTCAGATACAGACTTTCATCTCCATCTTTGTCATAAGCACAACCTTGACAATAATTTCAAATAAAGAAGAAAAACGTTTGTTTTTTTTGTTTTTGATTTTTGTCCTTTTGAAGCAGGGTCTCCCTATAGCCCCAGCTGGCCTTGAACTCGGAGAGATCCCCCTGCCTCTGCCTTGCAAGTGAGTGCTGGGACGAAGGGAAGGCATGCACCACCACGCCAGGCTAGAATAAAGACTTTTTAGAACAGTGGAGAAGGCCAGACATGGTGTACCTTATTTGTGATGAATTTGAAATGTATCATAGATTATTATTGTTTTCTTTAAGGCTCTCATCTTTGTGAAAAAACTTACAGTTTCCTATTTGTTTTTGACAGATACAAAAAAAATTATATATATTAGAAGAGCACCTTAACACTGAGATGCAAGCCAAGGAAGAGCTGGAGCAGAAGTGCAAGTATGCTCCAAAGACGAACATGCTTTAAAGTGAAAGCTTAAACATTGTTCTGAGAAAGAAAGGCTGCAGATTAGTTATATAATTACTTTTCAGTTTATAGACTATGCTTTTATCATAATTTATAGCAATTTTATTTACTTGTTTCTTTCTGAACTTCTTTAGATCTATGAATACTCGCCTAGAGAAAACAGCAAAGGAGCTAGAAGAAGAGGTAAAATTTTCTTATATTTTATTGGTAGTTAATAAAAATTTTGATATCTAGTTACAGAGTTCTCATAGTACCATATATATTAATATATATGTATATATGTATATTGGTAAAATCTTGCTGTGTCATTGGTGAACGAGAAAATTATAAGCTAAGTGAGGTGCTTACATATCTATAATCACATCATTGGGGATGACAAGACTGGAGGATCTCACTGTGAGATTGAAGGCAGCCTGGTTTCTATAGTGAATTCTAGGCCAGTTGGGGCTATAGGGAGTCTCTGGTTCAAAAGAAAAATAAATATATGCATGTAGGATAATTTTTACTACTTGTTTCACAGTCTTGAGTTAATTTAGTATGTATAGGCATTTGAGGTTTTTTTTTTTTTTTTAAGTATAATGGCATATATGTATGAAAATGCCATAATGAAACCCATTACTTTGTATGCAAACTTTTAAAATTAATTTCAAAACTTTTAGTTTATATTACAATTATAATGTCTGATATACTTTAAAAACAGAAAGTAGGGGCTGGAAAGATAGCCTAGCGGTTAAGAGCACCGACTGCTCTTGCAGAGGACCTGGGTTCGATCCCCACACCCACATGGCAGCTGAGAACTGTCTGTAACTCCAGTTCCAGGAGAACTCCAGTTCCAGGGAAATCCGACACCCTCTTCTGATCACAGCATTGCAGGACAGGGGTGCACAACCTACATGCAGATAGTACATTCATACACATAAATAAATAAATAAAATTAAAAACAAAACAAAAATAGAAAGTAATTTGTTATTATTTATTTGCTTTTTTTTTTTTTTTTTTTT
>VZQC01011260.1:538410-572429 GCA_009823505.1 Rhizomys pruinosus
GTCTCCCTTTACTCCTAGCTGGCCTTGAACTCACAGAGATCCACCTGCCTTTTCCTCTGCTTCCTAAGTGCTGGGATTAAAGGCATAGGCTCCCATGCCCCACCAATTTTTTTTTTTTCTTGGTATTTTTGAGACCCTTTCAGTCCCAACTGGCCTGGAGCTTGGCTATGTAGATAAGGCTGGCCTTGAACACACAGAGATTGCCTGCCTCTGCCTTCTTAGCCCTGGGATTAAAGACGTGCGCCACCATGCCTGGCCCATAGGAAAAACAATTTTAACTAACAGCGATAGCTTCTTAGGATTTTGATTTGGTTTTTATGCATAGTTTTTTTTGATAATAATATTAAGCATTATTGCAGATTGCCTCAAGGAAAAATGTGGAATCAGTATTAAGACAGTTGGAAAGAGAAAAGGCCCTTCTTCAGCACAAAAATGCAGAATATCAACGGAAAGCTGATCATGAAGCTGATAAGAAACGAAATTTGGAAAATGATGGTTTGTAGTATAAAATAATAAGGAAAATAATTGAATGTGTTGTGTTGGTGCTTGCCACTAACATGTTTTGTTTCATAGTTAACAGCCTGAAAGATCAACTTGAAGATTTGAAAAAAAGGAATCAGAACTCCCAAATATCCACTGAGAAAGTAAATCAACTCCAGAAACAAGTAGGTTGATCTCAGTTTATAAAACGATGTTGTTTTATTCTATTTTCTTTTTGAGTTTTGTTTTTTTTTTTTTTTAGTTTTATTCTTAACAACCTGTTAGCCTTAATTTGAATTGACAGTGCTGCTAAAGCCCTTGCCTCTTACTTAAAAAATTTTTTTTATTTATTTTTATGTGTATGAATGTACTGTCTTCATGTAGGTCTGTGCACCCGTGTCCTGCAATGCCATGGAGGTCAGAAGAGGGGCGTCGGATTCCCCTGGAACTGGAGGCAAAGATGGTTCCTCAGCTGCCATGTGGGTGCTGGGGATCGAACCCAGGTCCTCTCCAAGAGTAATCAGCGCTCCCAACAGCTAGGCCATCTCTCCAGCCTGCCTCTTACTTTTAAAGAAAAAAAATCCTTAGGAAAATACTTTCAGGTTTTTATTTAAGTAGCTTGTAACACTATAATAACTGATGTTTTTTCATTGTGTACATCTTTGATTATTTGTTTGCTTTTGAATGGGCAGCTGGATGAAGCTAATGCTTTGCTAAGGACAGAGTCTGATACTGCAGCACGGTTAAGAAAAACCCAGGCAGAAAGTTCTAAACAGATTCAGCAGCTGGAATCCAACAATAGAGATTTACAAGATAAAAACTGCCTACTGGAGACTGCCAAATTAAAGCTTGAAAAGGAATTTCTCAATCTTCAGTCAGCTCTTGAATCTGAAAGGAGGGACCGGACCCATGGATCAGAGATAATTAATGATTTACAAGGTAAAAAAACAGAGCTTTTACTTGTTAAAGTAATAATCCAAATCTACTTATCCATTATGATAATCCATAATTTTGAAATATCTTCAGGTGAATAATGCAGCTTCAGTAATCCTTTTTTTTAAAGATTCGATATTATTTTTAATATTGTGTGTTTGTGTGTGTGTGTGTGTGTGTGTGTGTGTGTGTGTGTGTGAGTGTGTGTGTGTGTATACGCCTGCAGAGATCAGAGGTGTTAGATATCCATGGAGCTGGAGTTACAGGCAGTTGTAAACTGCCTGCTGTGAGTGCTGGGATCAAATTCAGGTCTTCTGCAAGAACAGTACATGCTCTTAACTGCAGAACTGTATCTCTAGTTCCTGCAGTAATCCATTTTTTAATGTAGTACTCTGCTAGTAAAGTTGGAACATGGGGCTAGAGAGATGACTCGAGGATTAAGAACATGTACTGCTCTTGCAGAAGACCCCCACATCAGGAGGCTCAAATGTCACTCCAGCTCCAAGGGTCCAGGATCCTCTTCTGGCCTCTATACCACTGCACTGATATGTATAAACCCACATTTAGACATACATATAATAAAAGTAAAAATAAAGCCAGGATGTTATAAGTACATGAGTATGCATTTAGAATGTGACCAGTTGGGTTCTAGGTGAATCTGATGAGTTACAAAACTTAATCATCCTAATCCTTACCTGACAGGGGAGATACTATGATCATGAAGGTGGTTTTCCCAGGGCGAGGCTTATCTACTGCACTCCAGATGTGCTGACCCCTGCAATTTCCCCACATTATGCAGTGGGAAACTCCACTGCATAATTTGTGGTGGTGGGGGGACTGCGTTCACACTCTCCCCTATTTAAAAAAAAAAAATCATAAAAGCTCCAAATTATGAAGTAGCTAATAAATTTTAATTTTTAATTATATGTGACTTGATGGGTATGCTGTTTTAAACAATGTTGAAATTTTTAGGAAGACTATCTGGCCTAGAAGAAGATTTAAAGTTTGGTAAAACATTACTGGCAAAGGCAGAACTGGAGAAGAGACAGCTGCAGGAGAAGTTCACTGATTTGGAAAAGGTAAACATGTTAAGCTTTACTTTTTATGTAAGAGAATCACAAGATTTTAGATGAGAAAAGTTGTTTTAAAATGAGGGAAATCACTTACTGGGATATTTTCACATACTCAGGAACTCGTTCCTATTTAGACTTGGTTATATAAACCAGGGGTATAATTTTTAAAGCTCACCATAAAACAAGCAGTCCGTGGTGTGTTGGATCTTGTGAAGGAAGGGACTCAAGTGAATATAATATAGGTGCTTTAGAGACCCAGGGAAAATTCAGATTTTGACTGAGGTATCTATTCAAAATTTTATTTTTTAAGACCAGTCTTACTGTTTATCCCTAGCTAGCCTGGAACTTGCTATATAGACCAGGCTGGCTTCAAACTCGCAGAAATCTACCTACCAGTGCCTCCTGAGTAGTGAAATTAAAGGTGTGTGCCACCATGCCCAGTTGACTGAGATATTGTTTAAATTACTTAATACAAAATTATGGCTTGACTTATGAGTCTCAGAAGTTTTCTTAAAAAAATAATGTGAGCCAGGTATGATTTCGAGGATCTGTATAGCTAATGTTTTATTTTCACTTACTTGTTTATTCACTGATTTAAATATTTAATGTTTCTTTTTGGGAAGGGTGTCTTTTTTTTTTTTTTTTTTTTTTTTTTTATTTAAGTAGCTTGTAACACTATAATAACTGATGTTTTTTCATTGTGTACATCTTTGATTATTTGTTTGCTTTTGAATGGGCAGCTGGATGAAGCTAATGCTTTGCTAAGGACAGAGTCTGATACTGCAGCACGGTTAAGAAAAACCCAGGCAGAAAGTTCTAAACAGATTCAGCAGCTGGAATCCAACAATAGAGATTTACAAGATAAAAACTGCCTACTGGAGACTGCCAAATTAAAGCTTGAAAAGGAATTTCTCAATCTTCAGTCAGCTCTTGAATCTGAAAGGAGGGACCGGACCCATGGATCAGAGATAATTAATGATTTACAAGGTAAAAAAACAGAGCTTTTACTTGTTAAAGTAATAATCCAAATCTACTTATCCATTATGATAATCCATAATTTTGAAATATCTTCAGGTGAATAATGCAGCTTCAGTAATCCTTTTTTTAAAGATTCGCATATTATTTTAATATTGTGTGTTTGTGTGTGTGTGTGTGTGTTGTGTGTGTTGTGTGTGTGTGCGTGTGTGTGTGTTACGCTTGCAGAGATCAGAGGTGTTAGATATCCATGGGAGCTGGGTTCACAGCAGTTTGTAAACTGCTGCTGCTGGTGCTTGGGATCAAATTCAGGTCTTCTGCACGAACAGTCATTGCTCTTAACTGCAGACACTGTATCTTAGTTCCTGCCAGAATCCATTTTTTAATTTCGTACTCTGCTAGTAAGTTTGGAAACTGGGCTGTAGAGAGCACTCGGGTATTAAGAACATGTACTGCTCTTTGCAGAAGACCCCCACATCAGCGAGGCTCAAATGTCACTCCAGCCTCCAAGGGTCCAGGATCCCTCTTCTGGCCTCTTATACCACTGCACTGATATGTATAAACCCACATTTTATGACATACATATAATAAAGTAATAAAAAATGCCAGGGATTGTTCGTATAATACACGAGTATGCATTTAGAATGATGTGACCAGTTGGGTTAGGTGAATCTGATTGAGTTACCAAAACTTAATCCTCCTAATTCTTCCTAGACAGGGGAAGCGATACCTATGATCATGAAGGGTGGTTTTCCCAGGGCGAGGCTTATCTACTGCATCCAGATGTGCTGAACACCTTGCATTTCCCCACATTATGCAGGGAGGAAACTCACTGATAAGTTTGGGTGGTGGGGGGACTGCGTTCACACTCTCCCCCTATTTAAAAAAAAAATCATCAAAAGTCCCAAATTATGTAGTAGCTAATAAATTTTAATTTTTAATTAATGTGACGTGATGGGTATGCTGTTTTAAACAATGTTGAAATTATTTAGGAAGATACTATCTGGCCTAGAGAGATTTAAAAGTTTGGTTTTAAAACATTACTGGCAGAAGGCAGAACTGGAGAAGAGACAGCTGCAGGAGAAGTTCACTGATTTGGAAAAGGTAAACATGTTAAGCTTTACTTTTTATGTAAGAGACACTAAGATTTAGATGAGAAAAGTTGTTTTAAAATGAGGGAAATCACTTACTGGGATATTTTCACATACTCAGGAACTCGTTCCTATTTAGACTTGGTTATATAAACCAGGGGTATAATTTTTAAAGCTCACCAATAAAACAAGCAGCCTTGTGTGTTGGATCTGTGAAGGAAGGGACTCACAGTAATATCATATAGGTGCTTTAGAGACCAGGGAAAATTCAGATTTTGACTGAGGTATCTATTCAAAATTTATTTTTTAAGGACCAGTCTTACTGTTTAGTCCCTAGCTAGCCTGGAACTTGCTATTAGACAGGCTGGCTCAAAACTCGCAAAGCTCTACCTACCTCAGGCCTCCGCGTAGTGACATTAAAGGTGTGTGCCACCCATGCCCTAGTTGACTGAGATATTGTTTAAATTACTTAATACAAAATTATGGCTTGACTTATGAGTCTCAGAAGTTTTCTTAAAAAAATAATGTGAGCCAGGTATGATTTCGAGGATCTGTATAGCTAATGTTTTATTTTCACTTACTTGTTTATTCCCTGATTTACAATATTTAATGTTTCTTGGAGGGAAGGGTGTCTTTTTTTTTTTTTTTTTTTTTTGTCTTTTTGAGACACAGGGTCTCCTTGTAGCCCTAGCTAGCGTCCTGGAAACTCACCTCTATGACCAGGCTGACCTTGATGAACTCACAACAGAAATTTCCTGCCTGCCTCTGACCTTCAAGTGCTAGGATTAAGGTGTGTCACCCCGGCCCGCTCCAGTCAGTGCTCTTAACCTTGAGCCATCTCTCCAAGCCCCTTAGTGTGTTTTCTGTAATAGAAATAATCGGATGCAGTTTTCCTTTAATCGCATCACGTCTAATGGGTATTTTAAAAAAAATGGATCGGGGCTGGAGAGATGGCCTAGTGTTAAAACACCGACACCCTATCAGAGGACCAGGTTTCGATCCCAGAACCTTCTAATATGGTGGCCGGCAGAACCTCTGAACCTCCCAATCCCAGGAGAATTCACAGTTCAGGGGACTCCACGCCTCTTCTGCCCTCCTCGGCATTGCACGACAGGGTGCACAAACTTGCATGCAGCTACAGTCTCCTAACATACCTACTTAAAAAAAACACCAGAACAAACACCCCACCCCCGTAACTGGTCAGCCGGTTGTTTTAGACGCGCCCGCCACTACTCTTTGCAGAGGACCCAGGTTTGATTCCCCGCACCCACATGGTGGCTTAACGACAACATCCTTCTTAAGCAGGGTGGTGTGGGGCTCGTACCTTTTAATTCCTAGCAGTTGAGGAGCAGAACCAGGCAGATTCTTTGAGTCAAGTGCCAAGCCTGATCTACAGAGTGCTTCCAGGCCTAGCTGGGGCTTATCGGGAGACCCTTGTCTTAAAAAAAAAAAATAAAAAAACAAGGAATAAATCAGCCCCTCAGGTAACTTCTAATGCAGTTCTGTGTATACAAAAAGGGTAAGCTGTTTGCATAAGGTATCCCCATCAAGTGTAGAGGATGAGCACCTGACCTGACAGGCAGAGAGTTGGGCAAGTAAAGGCACATTCTGCCTAGGGGAAGGCAGCCTGAGCAAAGACTGAGGACAGAAAACATCAGTAGCACTATTTGCTTGTTTAAGTACAAACTGATCACTATTTCTGGAGTGTGGTGTAAGGGTCAGCAAACTTTAATCTTTAAGGGCAAGATATTTTAGATTTTCTTGGCCATATGGTCTCTGTTACAATTGCTCAGTGCTGCTGTTTGTAAAGGAAGGAGTGTGGCAGTGTTCTAAGGAAACTTATAAAGGAAAGGCGACATTAAGTAAAAATTGCTTGAAGAACTCAGTATGGTCTTTATGAAGTGAGGCACAAAGGAGGAAAGAAGCTAGATTGTGTGAGATTTTGAGTACTCCGTTTATCAGTTATTTTTCTGGTCCCCATGGCAAACTACTGACAAAAAGTAAACTTTAAAACAGGTTTGAGACGAAACAGTGCCCTTATGGTGGGGGAAATCATATCAAATTCATGACATGAGAAAATGTATCTTGGGCACCTTGGTTTCACACACCAGGACGCAGAGGAAGGACAGGAAACAGGCACTCCCCTCCCCCACTAACTGACCCAGTTCTTCCAGCTAGGTTCCACCTCCTAAAGATTCACTCTCCCACAAATAGCATTTCCAGCTGGGTGACCAGAGTACCTCTAAAGACATTTTTTTTTATTTTTATTTTTTTATTTTTTCTTTATGTGTATGAATGTTATGTCTGCATTNGCAAGTTTGTGCACCCGTGTCGTGCAATGCCGCGGAGGTCAGAAGAGGGTGTCGGATTCCCCTGGAACTGGAGTTCTCCTGGAATTGGAGTTTCAGACGGTTCTCGGCCGCCATGTGGGTGCTGGGGATTGAACCCGGGTCCTCTGTAAGAGCGGTCGGCGCTCTTAACCGCTAGGCCATCTCTCCAGCCCTAAAGGACATTTTAATATAATATTCTGGGTCTTTTGTTTGTTTGTTTGTTTGTTTTTGGTCTTTTTTGAGACAGGGTCTACCTGTAGCTCTGGCTGTCCTGGAACTCACTCTGTAGACCAGGCTGGCCTTGAACTCACAGAGATCCGCCTGCCTCTGCCTCCCAAGTGCTAGGATTAAAGGCGTGCGCCATCACACCTGGCCAATATTCTATTAAGAAATTATAATCCCTAAGTAATGAGCTGGTCACTGGAGGGTTTAAATTGGATGTTCTTAATAGAGGCACATTTAGGATCCTTTACTTAGATCACTATACTATGTAGTGAGTAGATTGGAAGATTAGGGACAAGTAGGGTATTTAGAAGGCTTTATTCAATAATTTAGATAATGATAAATGGAGACTTAATTAGATCAGTGGTTAAAAGTATAGAAATAAGAGTGACTAAGAAGTATTTATAGGAAGAGTATTTAGAAGCATTTAGTAACTGATAGATGTGGTATAAGAGTGGTAGTCAAGGTCAAGTCCTAGGTTTATAAGTTATGAAAAGATCCATAAGAAGGCCATTATAATAAAGGAGAAGCACTTTGTTTAGTGACAGTGATAAATCTGTCTTCTCTTAGGCTTAGGTGTCTTTGAGAGAACCAATTAGAATGTCTTCAAGGCAGTAAGCCCTAGTTATAAACACTAGTAGTAATATTTGAATCATTGGTATGTAAGTTGCTGAAACCAGGTGAGTGGAAAAGCCCATTTGGGAAGAGACTACAGAATTATGGTATTTCAGAGTGTGGTAGATTATTTTGTTGGTGAATTATGTCATTTAAAAAATCATTTTTATTTCAATAAATTGCTACATAATTATATAGACTTTATATACCAAAGAATTAGAAAATCTTGGGGCACATATAGAAAGTGGACTGATCTATTACCAAGTTTTGTTTTGTTTTGTTTTGTTTGTTGTCGTTGTTGTTTGAGACAGGGACTCCCTGTGCTTCAGCTGTCCTGGAACTCACTCTGTAGACCAGGCTGGCCTTGAACTCACAGAGATCCACCTGCCTCTGCCTCCCAAGTGCTGGGATTACAGGTGTGCACCACCACGCCCAGCTCTATCCAAGTTTTTAACTCAAGTTTCTTCTGTCTGGGGATGTAGCTCAGTGGTAGAGTACTTGCTTAGCATGTGCAAGGCCCTTCGCTCAGTTCCTTTTACTGAATACATACAAAAAATCCATTATTTGGATGGTGTGATACCTTGAGGGTTCTTTTGTTTTGTTTTGTTTTGTTTGGGGGGAGGGTCTTTTTTGAGACAGGGTCTCACTTTTAGTCCCATCTGGCCTGGAACTCTCAAGGCTGGCCTTGAATTCATAGAGCTCCACCTGCCTCTGCTTCCAGAGTGCTGGGATTAAAGGTGTGCACCACCACGCCTGGACTTGAGGGTTTGTTTTTTTTAATTTTTTTAAATCTTATTTATTTTTGTATGTGTATGAGTGTACTGTCTGCATGTAGGTTTGTGCACCCGTGTCGTGCAATGCCGCGGAGGTCAGAAGAGGGTCTTGGATTCCCTTGGAACTGGAGTTCTCCTGGAATTGGAGTTACACACGGTTCTTAGCCACTGGGGATGGAACCCGGGTCCTCTGCGAGTTTTTTTGTTTTGTTTTGTTTTTTGGTTTTTTTAATATAGCAAAATTAAAAACATTATATTCATTTTTTAAAGTTTGGAAAGTAATGCTGTAGGAATTGGTTAAAGAACAGCAGCATCTGCAAGACAGCTGGAGAGCCATCCAAGGCAGGAGAAAAGATGAGAGAAGGATGGGGAAGAGTCAGGATGCAGTGTCAGCGGCATCAGGGGATAGTGTCAGATAAAAGAGACTGAAAAATACAGTGAGAATAATGCTGATTGTCTTAGTGAAATTAAACAGGCTGAATTCAGCTCTCTAAATAGTAGAGAAGACATGTGGTAGTGGGATCAGAGGGATTGAAGAAATAGAGGGCATGGATGACTACTATAAGAAGCTTGGATGCTGGGTGTGGTGGTGCACGCCTTTAATCCTAGCCCTTGGGAGCACTCGGGAGGCAGAGGTAGGTGGATCTCTGTGAGTTCAAGGCCAGCCTGATCTACATAGCTCTAGGCCAAGCTGGGACTAAAGGGAAACCCTGTCTCAAAAAGACACCCCCCCCCCAACAAAAAGCAAAAGTTTGGATGAAGAGAGAAATGAAAAATACTAAACATTCTCAGCTTGTTTAGAAATAATTTAAAAACTTTTTGAGAATCTAATCATTATGTTGGACTATTTAATAGGAAAAGAGCAATATGGAAATAGATATGACATACCAACTAAAAGTTATACAGCAGAGTTTAGAACAAGAAGAAGCTGAGCACAAGACCACAAAAGCACGGCTAGCAGATAAAAACAAGATCTATGAATCCATTGAAGAAGCTAAATCAGAAGCCATGAAAGGTATGCATTATTTTTTTTATTTATTTTTTTTATGTGTATGAGTGTACTGTCTGCAGGTAGGTTGGTGCACCCGTGTTGTGCAGAGCTGCGGAGGTCAGAAGAGGGCGTTGGATTCCCCTGGAACTGGAGTTAAAGACGGTTCTCAGCTGCCATGTGGGTGCTGGGAATCGAACCCAGGTCCCCTGCAAGAGCAGTCAGCGCTCTTAACCGCTAGGCCATCTCTCCAGCCGGTATGCATTATTTTTTAAAAAGTCTTCCAGCAGTATTTCACCACAAATTGATTCTAGATTCGAGTCTTTGGTTTTAAAACAGTTTATCTTTTATTGCCAAATGTTGGGAAATGGAAGAAAATTATCAGGAAAACTTTACATACTTTTTACCTTTGTGTCATTACAACAATAATTTCTTTTCCTTTTTTTTTTTTTTTTGTAACTTTTTACTTTTTGAGATAGGGTCTTCCTGTAGTCCCAGCTGTCCTGGAACTCACTATGTAGAGACCTGCCTCTGCCTCCCAAGTACTGAGAATTAAAGACATGTGCCACCATGCCTGGCCTAATAATTTCTAAGATAGTAAAACCCAAACACAAAATTACTCAACCATATTGTTAGGTCTCAAATTAATGTTTCAGTATCATTGTTGGTGGAATGTGTGCAAAGGGGGACATTCTAGGTACATCTTAGATTTGGGAGATAAATTATTTAACATAATATTCATCGTAGTTTGACATTTTACCAGATATGTTACGAAATTGTTGATAGTTATGTAAGATAAAGATTTTTAAGTAATAACTAGTGCAACTAGAATATATAAATTCACTGATTATTTTGGTCTCCAGCATAATAAAGATTTGGCTAAAGCCATATAATAACTAATAGATCCTAAAGTTAATTTTCACAAACATTTACCTTAGAATTATCTTAGGATAATTTTTTTTCAAACTATTATTAAAATAGATTCGAGGGCCTGGAGAGATGCAGCTGTAAAGAGCACTGGCTCCTCTTGCAGGGGACCCAGGTTTGATTCCCAGCACCAACATGGTGTTTAGCAACAGTCTGTAACTCCAGTTCCAAGATCTCTGATGCCATCTTCTGACCTCAGTGGGCATTGCATGACACACTCACACATATCCAGGCAATACATTCATATACATAAAACAAAAATAATATTTTTAAAAAATAGATTTGAAATTCCAAAAGTAATTATTACTTGAAAATACTCTTACAGAAGTCTTGAAACTTAAATAGAAATTTCACTTGAAACTGAGGTATATTATGAATAACTTGGCAGAAAACAGCCTTGGTTTTTATATAGAATTAAAATTTAGATTTTCTTATTAAAATCAGTTTAAAGCACTAACTTCAGGTGATAAAAAAATGAAAAGAGCATTTTATTTAGAAAAATCATAAGAGATTTAGTAGACTATATTTCTTTGTCCATGGCCTAGAAGAGGATCAATTCTTTTAGTTATATATGTAATATATGCAATTAATGTAAATGGTGTTGATGTTTGTGGTGTACTCATGTGGCTACCACTCAAACAAAATACAGAATATTTTTACAGCCTTAGTAAGTTTCCATGTGCCTCGTCTTATTCTCTGTGCCAAAATTACATGATTTTTTTTTTCTTTTCTTTTTTTTTTTTGAGACAGAATCTCCTTGTAGACATAGGTGGCCTAGAACTCACTATGTAGAACAGGCTGGCCTTGAACTCACAGAGATCCACCTGCCTCTGCCTCTGCGCCTCTGCCCCTCTCTCTGCCCCCTTCTCTACTCCCCTCTCTGCCCCCCTCTCTGCCCGCCTCTCTGCCTGCCTCTCTGCCTCTCCGCCTTTGCCTCTGCGAGTGCTGGGATTAAAGGCATGTGCCACCATGCCCGGCTGATTTTTTAAAAATGAGTACATTTATTCATTGGCTGTTTTCTAAACTAACAAACTGATTCAGTATAATATACCTTTTTTTTTTAATGATTACTCGCAACAAGATACACAATGACTTCCAAGACTTGAATATTCTAGATGTTATTCAAACCTGGACCTTAAACTCTTGGTCTTTCTGTTGCATGTTATTACCTCCTTAGACTAAGACTATATAGAACAAGTAATTTCTAAACGAGTCCTTGACACTTCAGTCTTCTTTATGCCTTGTTCTCTGTAAAGGGTTAATGATAGTGTGTTAGGCTGTTTTAAAAATAAAGTGGAGTTGCCGGGCGTGGTGGCGCACTCCTTTAATCCTAGCACTCAGGAGGCAGAGGCAGGCGGATCTTTGTGAGTTCAAGGCCAGCCTGGTCTACAGAGAGAGTTCCAGGACAGCTGGGGCTACAGGGAAACCCTGTCTTGAAAAGACCAAAAAAATAAATAAATAAAATAAAATGGAGTTAGCTGGGCGTGCTGGTGCACACCTTTAATCCTAGCACTGGGAGGCAGAGGCAGGTGGATCTTTGTGAGTTCAAGGCCAGCCTGGTCTACAGAGTGAGTTCCAGGAGCTGGGGTTACAGGGAGACCCTGTCTCCAAAAGACAAACAAACAAACAAAAAATAATCAAGGAAGTGAAGGGGAAACCCAGAGTGGTAGAAAATGTTTACCAGTTACACAACAGAGAGTTAATAGCCAGAATATACAAAGAACTCAAAAAACAAAGTAGCAAGAAATTAGATGACCCAGTAAAAATATGGGCCATGGATATGAACAGAGAGTTCTCAAATGAAGAAATAAACATGGCTAAGAAACACCTTAAACACTCAACATCCTTAGTAATTCAAGAAATGCAGATTAAAAAAACGTTAAGCTTCCATCTTCCCCCCCAGTCAGACTGGCTAAGATTAATAGAAGGAAGGAAACCAGATGCTGGTGGGGATTTAGAGAAATGGGAACACTCATTCACTGCTGGTAGGAATGCAAACTAGTAGAGCCACTATGGAAGGCAGCGTGGGGAACTCTCAAAAGACTAAAAATGAACCTACCATATGACCCAGTTATACCATTCCTTGGAATATACCCAAAGGACTCATCATACTGTAATGATACCTGCACATCCACGTTTGTTGTTGCTTTCTTCACAATAAATAAATTGAATTACCCTAAATGTTAAAAAAACAAAAACAAAAAACAATGTGCTGGGTTTGGTAGCAGACGCCTTTAATCCCAGCATTTGAGAAGCAGAGGTAGGAGGATCTCTGTGAGTTCAAGGCCAGCATGGTCTACATAGAGTTCCAGGCCAGCTGGGGCTACAGGGAGACCCTATCTCAAAAAAAAAAAAAAAAGACCCCTTCCCAAATACAGTGCTCTCAGGGCATTAATGAGCACTTATTAAGTGCTTATCATATGCCTGGCAGCATTTTAAGTTATATATTAATATGTTCAGTAGCATCAATTTTTTTTTTTTTTTTTTTTTTTTTTAAGACAGGGTTTTCCTGTAGCCCGAGCTGTCCTGGATCTTGCTCTGTAGACCAGGCTGGCCTTGAACTCACAAAGATCTGCCTGCCTCTGCCTCCCAAGTGCTAGGATTAAAGGCGTGCGCCACTGTGCCCAGCAGCATCAAAATTTTTATATTCTGCCTAGGTGGTTGAATACTGTTATCCTCATAGACATAAGGAAATTGAGACACAGGGAATTTAGCTCATCTAGTATGTTGGGTTCCTGAGCCTTGGCCTTTACTGCCTCCCTAAAACTAATTTCAAACACCTGCATAATAGTGTATTAATGTGGCAGGAGAAGTCATGGAATCTACTTGGAATGTTTTCAGGTAAAAATAGGCACACTGTTTTATTAAAAGATATAAGCATCTTACAGAGCCATAAAGGCAAAATTAACTTGCTTTCATTAGAATAGATGGGCTATCAAAGATTTTGATACACTTTATAGCCTGCAAATGAAACTCCTTTAATTTTTAAGCATAAATTTTGTAGTATTTCAAATATATTGAAAGAAGTGACAAAACTGTCAAGTTGAAAATGAGTAATGGTTAAGTAGTATTGTGTTCTTATTTGCAATTTTATAATTATGTTCATTTTTATTGAAATAGAAATGGAGAAGAAGCTCTTGGAAGAAAGGTCTTTAAAACAGAAAGTAGAGAACCTACTACTGGAAGCTGAGAAGAAATGCTCTATATTGGACTGTGATCTCAAACAATCACAGCAGAAACTAAATGAGCTGCTTAAACAGAAAGATGTCCTAAATGAGGATGTAAGTATGAAGTGGACTAGTAAAGAAAAACTAATTGATAAAGCAGTAATGAATTTTATTAGGAAGATCTAATGGCTTCATAATTTTTAATTTTTTTTTTTTTTTTGAGTAATAGAAACAATTTATTTATTTATTTATTTTTTCAAAGCAGAGGCTTATTGTTTTGGGGAGAACTTCACTATTTCATTTTTTTTTTTTCCCCAGTTCTTTTGTTGTTGTTCTCTCCAACTTGGACATACACATACATAAATATATACATAAATACATACATATATACATACACACACACACACACATATCACCTGAATTGGAGAATTTTCTTTTCTTTTTTTGTAGCTAAAAGATGTCATGTTTTCCTTAAGGAAGTGTTTGAAGGTGAAGGCTCCTTTAAATTGTTTTCTTATATTTTATAGAATTTTTTTAGTTTTAATGGATTTGTTCATAATTTAAATCATTTTAAGTTACTTATACTATAAAGATTATATTTTACTTAAAATATATTTATAATTTTAGAAATACTATGTATGTTTTACTATGAAAAGAATGGGAAAAAACACATTCTTTAGAAAAAGCTAAATAAATTACTTAAATAATGCCAAGTGTACAATTTATTTTTTTAGGTTAGAAATTTGACATTAAAAATAGAGCAGGAGACTCAGAAGCGTTGCCTTGTGCAAAATGACCTGAAGATGCAGACCCAGCAAGTTAACACACTAAAAATGTCAGAAAAGCAGTTGAAACAAGAGAATAATCATCTCATGGAAATGAAAATGAACTTGGAAAAGCAAAATTCTGAACTTCGAAAGTAAGTTAATTAGCTAAGACAAATTGAGGGTTTCACAGAGTTTTGGGGTATTAATATCTAATGACATTTGACAAAAAAAAAAAAAAAAAAAAAAAAGAGATGGCTCAGCGGTTAAGAGCACTGACTATTCTTACAGAGGACCTGGGTTTGATTTCTGGCACCTACATAGCAGCTAACAACCAGTAACTCCAGTTCCAGGGGATCTGACACTCTCTTCTGACCTCTGAGGGCATTGCACAACACGGGTGCATTTACTTAATGCTCATACACATAAAATAAAATAGATAAAAGTCAAAAGTATTAAAAAAGAAATTGAAAATGCAAGCCAGGTGTGGTGGTAATACTTCTGTAATCCCAATACTCGGGATTGTAATTTCAGAGACAGTTTGAGCTACAGTGTAAGTCTTGGCTATATGTATAGCAAGACTGTTTAGAGGAGACCGAAGTAAAATAGAACAGATAAACAGAACATACAAGCACACATTGCATTAGCTGTTGGCTAGATGACATCATATATCTGGCCACAATCATGAAGGAACTACAATTTGGTTTTGGGTGTGTGTGTGCTTGATTTGGGGGCGGGGAGGGCGGCATTATATCTATGAACACGGGGACAAGGGTCCTCCCCTTACCTTTCATCCTGTAATTCCTTCACCTTCAAACACTTCCTTAAGGAAAACATGACATCTTTTAGCCACAAAAAAAGAAAGAAAAGAAAATCCTCCAATTCAGGTGATGTGTGTGTATGTATATATGTATGTATTTATATATATATGTATGTATGTGTATGTCCAAATTGGAGAGAACATGTGTGTTTTGTTTTTGAGACATGATCTCTCTATATAGCCTAGGCTAGCCAGAAACTCCCAAGGATGCTTCTTACTCAGACTCCAGAGTGTTGGCATGGCTGAGATGAGTCACAGTACCTGGCATTGTTCCATTTTGGGGGTTAGTTTTGAACTCAGGAGTCTCCTGCCTTAGCCTTCTAAGTGCTGAGATTACCAGGCCTGATAGGAATGGAAGTTTTAAAAGGCAGGAATCGGATTATGGTTAGCATGGAAATGATTTGATTTCAGGGATTTTTTGAAAGGCCAAAGCTTCCATAGTTGTAGAGTGACTGGTTTAAAATATATGTTCACAGCCAGGAGTGGTGGCACACACCTGTAATCCCAGCATTTGGGAGGCAGAGGCAGGTGAGCTCAAGGCCAGCCTGGTCTACATAGTGAGTTCCAGAACTCAGCTGGGGCTACAAGAAGACCCTATCTCAAAAAGACCCCCCCCCAACAACAAAAAATATATATATTATATACATATTAACTTAAATATAATTTTTTCTGTTGTTGTCTTTTTGAGACAGGGTCTCCCTTTTGTCCCAGCTGGCCTGGAGCTCAGTATGTAGACCAGGCTGGCCTTGAACTCACAGAGATCCACCTGCTTCTGCCTCCCAAGTGCTAGGATTAAAGGCACATGCACCACGCCCGGCTCAAAAGTAGCTTTTTATTTCCTTTTCTGTTTGTTTCATCCTATATTAACTTATTAAATACCTGAAATCACTGTCTTCACAGAGAACGTCAAGATGCAGATGGGCAGATGAAAGAGCTGCAAGATCAACTTGAAGCAGAGCAATATTTCTCAGTAAGTTCCAGGCACCTGCATTTGAATTTATTTGTCGACTTTTTGTTTTTGTCTTTTGAGACAGGATCTAGCCTCAGCTGTCCTGGAACTTGCTATGTAGACCAGGCTGGCCTTGAACTCACAGCTATCCACCTGCCTCTGCCTCCTGAGTGCTGGGATTAAAGGTGTGTGTCACTGTGCCCGGCTTATTTGTAGATTTTTTAAAAATTCTTATTACAGAACCAGCAGAATGGTTTTCTTTAAGATTCCTTTTGCTTGGTTGCTTTGGTTTTGGTGTTTTGAGGTGGTTGCACTATGTATTCAAAGCTGGCCTCCAGTTTTCCATCTTCCATCCTCCACATCCTGAGTGCCGGGATTACAGTAGTGTGCCAATATACCCTGCTCGAAAATAAGATTCTTATTAAATACTGACAGAAATTTGGATGTGATTTTATACAACTCATAAAAAATGGACAGGGTTCAGGGATGTAGCTCAGTGATAGAATACTTAACTAGCATGGGTGAGTCCCTAAATTCAACCCCCAGCACCACAAATAGGGACTGGTAGGGGTGTAAAAGAATGTAGGTCATTTAACAGAAAATTTTTGTTAGACCCACTTAGTAGCATGTGGCTGCAGTTGCAACCACCTGGGAGTTTGAAGTAGGAGGATGATTTATTTGAGCCCAGTCAAGCCAAAAGAGAGTATCTGTCTCAGAACAAAACATCAACAAATTGCCTAGTGATAATTCTAAGCACATACTATTACCAACCTGTGAACATGGTTAACAGCATTGCCTTTTGGAAAAAAATATGCTTTTGAATGAAAGAAAAATAATTGTCATTTTGACATTTGTACTTTGAGATTGGTTTTAAAATATGAAGTATTGGGGCTGGAGCTGTTGCTCTGCAGCAGTTAAGAGCACTGGGTACTCTTGCAGAAGACCCCGGTTTGATTCCCAGTACCCACATGGTGGATAACAACTCTGTAACTCCAGTTCCAGGGGAATCCAGTGCCCTTTTCTGACCTCCTCCTGGGACATGGGTGCACTTAGGTACATTCAGGCAATAGAGTTATATACATAAAATGAAAACAGTAAATAAAATATTTAAAATATGAAGTATTTTCAAGAAGTAGTGCCATTAGTTTCTTTTTTTTTTCTTCTGTAAATTGGCAATATCTTTCTTTGCCTCTTCATTCATCCTATCAACCTATGCATTTAGTTAGAACTGTAGGATTATTCTGTAATAAAATAGAAGTTGGAGTATGCTGGGAACTAGATGTAGGGTATATAATCTACCACTGAGCTACACTTTTAGGTGCTAGCTTAACTTTTATAGTTTATTAATTGGTGACTAGAAAATAGGAAAGCCCAAAAGATTATTGATTTTTCAGAAGCCCAGAATTACTTAACATTAATATGTGTGTGCGTGTGTGTATATAGCTTTTTGTCTGGTTAGAGTTTTTAATACATTAATAATGTTACTGATGATAATAATGATGATAACATTTCTGTTGTGTTTTGCTCCTTAGACCCTCTATAAAACACAAGTTAGAGAACTTAAAGAAGAAAGTGAAGAAAAGACTAAACTTTGTAAAGAATTACAACAGAAAAAACAGGAATTACAGGATGAAAGGTAAGTCCCGTGTTCATAGATATAATCCCTGTACATACAATAGTCCCATTACTCACCAAGTTAAGAATCTGATGAAGTCAAAGCCACAAAAACTGACTTCATACTGCAAAAATATTATTATTATTATTATTATTTTGTCTTTTTGAGACAAGGGTCTTCCTGTAGCTCCGGCTGTCCTAGAACTTGCTATTTAGACCAGGCAGGCTTTGGATTCACAGAGATCCATCTGCCCGCTTCTACCTCCCAAGCGCTAGGATTAAAGGCATGCACCACCATGCCTGGCTCATACTGAAAATCTATCATTAAAATGCTATCTGTAAGGGGTCCAGGGATCTTGCTCAGTGGTAGACTATGTGCTTAGAATACATTAGGCCCTGAGTTCATTCCCCATTACTGTAAAGCTGAAAAACAAATATATGACATATAATTCATCTCTGAAAAACAGAGACTCTTTGGCTGCCCAGCTAGAGATCACCTTGACCAAAGCAGATTCTGAGCAGCTGGCTCGTTCAATTGCTGAAGAACAATACTCTGATTTGGAAAAAGAGAAAATCATGAAAGAGCTGGAGATCAAAGAGATGATGGCTAGACACAAACAAGAACTTACTGAAAAAGATGCTACAATTGGATCTGTAAGTAAAATTCTTGGTGCTTTTTAGATTATAATTAAATTACTGTGTCATAAAATCTTTAGAAATACTCTGAAACTGTATCAAAGATGTAAACTAAAAATTGTCTTTGCTGGTTACCAAATTTTTAATCCAAATAAACATCCTCAGTGTTTAACAGAGTCTAAACATTTCAAAAAATAAAGTACAAGGTAGTCAGGTTCAACCCTGTCAGTTATGTGGATACTTTGAAATGCTGTAGTAAAGTGATACTTGAGTAGGTAGGTCATGAGTAGATTCATGTATAAAACCTTAATATATGGTAGAAATAGTAATATGGAAGCTGGTGGGAAAAGATACAGTTGTTTTTTTTTAATATTTTTTATTTATTATTTTTATTTTATATGTGTGAGTATATTGCCTCCATGTATAGAAATGCACCATTATTGTACAATGCCTGCAGAGGTCAGAAGAAGGCATCAGATCTCCTGGAACCTGAGTTAGGGACAGTTGTTAGCCACCATGTAGGTGATGGGAATCGAACCTGGGTCCTCTGAGAAAGCAGCCAGTGCTCTTAACCACTGATCCAACTCTCCAGCCCCGGGAAAGGATATAGTGTTGTTTTTTTTTTTGTCTTTTTGAGACAGGGTGTCCCTGTAGCTCTGGCTGTCATGGAACTCACTCTGTGGACCAGGCTGGTCTTGAACTCATAGAGATCCACCTGCCTCTACCTCTCGAGTGCTAGGATTAAAGGCGTGCGCCACCACGCCCAGCCAAGGATACAGTTTTAATAGTTTTGGAATAACTAAATTTTTATGTGATAAAGAATAAAGTTAAGGACTGTAGGGGTCAGTGGTTAAAAGCATTGGCTGCTCTTGCAGAAGACTCATGTTCTATTCCCAACACCCACATGTTGGCTAACAACCATTTCTTAACTCCAGTTCCAGGGGAATCTGATGCTCTCTTCTGGCCTCTGTGGTCATTGCATACATGTGGTGCACTTAGATGCATGCAAAACATTCATACACATAAAATGAATAAATAGAAGAATTTTTTAAGACTAAAGTTTAGATCCTTACCATACCAAACACTAAAATAAATTGTGCCTATCTTAAGGATTGAATAAGAAAAATATGTTAAGCTGTTCAACAGAATTTAAAACTTATGTGGGACAGAGGACAGCCTAAACAAGCAATAAAGAAAGATATTTGTAATATATTTGTTAAGCAGAAGATGAGTATCTAGAATACATATAGCACTCCTACAGTTTCAGTAAGAATAAGCTAAACATTTCAGAAGAAAAATTGGCCAAAAGAGAAAACTCAAATGTATTACCAGGTGTTTTGCCACACTGTTTTCCAGCAAAAGTTCAGATAAAAGGAGCCTTGAAATACCATTTCATTTTTTTCAACAACTGAAAATCAGAATCTGAAAATTTTAAGTGTTTGGAAAGTGACTTTTTTTTTTTTTTACAACTATAGAGATTTAAATTCAATATGGCAAGTGTAGTATATTCACTAGAATGCCAGTTTCTAGTAAATTTTAAGTATATAATACCATCCAAAAGTCTACTTTTAAGATAAATATACTAGGGGCTGGAGAGAGAGCTCAGCAGTTAAGTGTGCTGGCTGCTCTTAGGGAGGATCTGGGTTCAATTTCCAGCACCTACAAAGCAGCTAACATCTGTAAGTCTGGTTCGGGAGGATCCAACTCCCACTTCTGGCCTCTGAGCATTGCATACTTACATACATGCAGGGAAAATACTCATATACATAAAATAAATTTTTTTAATTAAAAAAGATAAGTATGCTAAACAAAGTAGACACAAAGCTTGTAGAAGCATAAATGTTTGTAAATAGCAGAAACTCAAAATCTCAATAGAGCAATGAATAAATATGTTAAATAAACCAGGCATTGTAGTGCATGCCTACAATCCCAACCCTTGGGAAGCAGAGGCAGAAAGATCAGGAATTCAAAACTACTCTTGGCTATTTAATTAGATCAATGTCAGCATGGGATACAGAAGACTTTGTCTCAGAATATAAAGCAAGAATAGGTGCATTAAGTGTGGTAAAAAAAGGAATTAATTAGAAAGTGAAATTAAATGAACTAAATATTAAGAGGGTGATAATTGTTCTTTTTGTCTTACACTCAGGATGGCTCAGAATTTACAGTCCTCCTCATGCCTCAGCCTCCCAAATGCTGGGATTACAAATGGGCACCATCATAGGCACCTAACCACACAGCAAGTTCAATTCTCTAATGTATTAAGTGAGTCATGGTTTAAAACTCATGTAAAACCACCTCTTACTTCATGTGTATGTAATGAAAATATACAGTATCAGGTGGCAAAGTTGAATGTGTAATTAATAGTAAAACTTCAGGAAGGAAAGAATAGGGAAAAGTTTGGAAAGAATATAGAAAAGGACATTGATTTCAATAAAATTCATTTTCATCTTAAAATAACATTCTGAAAGGAATACTGCCATTTTTAATTTTTTTTGTTCTGCATAATGAGAATACAATGCTTTGTATTTCCTTTTCATAATTTATTAAGTGGTTTTCTTATTGATGTGTGAGAGAAGGGCAAATGTTTGGCTTTGTAGGGCACATGTAAAAGTCTTGTAGACAGCAAAATTTTCATCAACTGCTTTACAACTAAAATTTTGTAAATTGAAATGGTTTTTCCCCGCTTCTATTTCTTAGCTTGAAGAAACAAATAGGACACTAACTAGTGATGTTGCGAATCTTGCAAATGAGAAAGAAGAATTAAACAACAAATTAAAAGATGCTCAAGAGCGTATGTATTAGCAAGAAGTAAAGTTTATTTTTAATATACCTGGTATCTGTAGTTATTAATGTAACTTATGTTTCTATTTAATTCAGAACTGTCAAAGTTGAAAGATGAAGAGATAAGTGCAGCAGCTATTAAGGCACAATTTGAGAAGCAACTGTTGACAGAGAGAACACTCAAGACTCAAGTATGTCACTAGAATTGAAATACAATTTTCAATTTTGTGTTCATTTATCTGTTACATGTTACTTCTAGCATTACCAGTTAGAAACAGTACTCACTGCTCTATCAGTGGTTGAACAGTTTTGTTTTGGTTTTTTTTCCCCCTTTTGGTCAATTTAAGAGAGGCATTTGGTTAACATTATTCAGCTCTTGCTGTGTGACAGCTTTCCACATTCCCTCCTGTTTTTTTATTGAAATCCAAAGTTTTTCGAATTTTAAGGAAATGTAGAGAATGACCATTTGTTGACAACCTGAAAAGAGTCAGATGGTCTGAAAAGGCACATGTGTTTATTGGCACCCCCTTCCAGCTCTTATACAAATGGATGGGTGCCAATATTATTCTCTCTGTTGTGGGACAAGGTACATTTTAATGCCAATGCAGAATTCACTTACTTCTAAATAAAAGAAGGAACATCTAATAAAAGTCTCGCTTATAATAAAGTTGAACTAGTATAAAGTGATAATCAAATCAAGCTTGTAATTTGTGTCTTCATAGCAGTGAGGCTCACACTCAGGGCCTTGAATGTGCTAGATAAGCACTCTGTCCAAGCTGTGCCCCCAGCCCCTGTAAATATTTTAAATTATCATCCTCAGAAAGCATGAGAATGAAAAAACTATTTAGAATATAGAATGGATAGTAATAAATGAAGTATATTTAAAATAAGAAATGTGTATTTTATATGTGTGTACACCTGAGTGAATACATGTACCACTTGTATGAATGCACATGTGTATATGTATATGTGAAGGCCAGAGGTCAGTGCTGGATGACTTCCAGTGTTGCAGCATTGCTTGCTGCCTTTTTATTGTTGTTGTTTTATTTTTTTACTTTCACTTATTATGTGTATGTCTGTATGAGTGTATATCACCTTTGTACAGGTGTCCATAGAGGCAGATTCCCCAGAGCTAGAGTTACAGGCGATTGTGAGCTGGCCCACTTAAATGCTAGAACTCAAACTCAGGTCCTCAGGAGAGCAAATGTTTTTTGGGTTTTTTTGTTTGTTTGTTTTGTTTTGATTTGGTTTTTCTTGGTGTTTTTGAGACAGGGTCTCCCTGTAACTCCTACTGTCCTGAAACTCACTATGTAGACCAGGCTGGCCTTGAATTCACAGAGATCCGCCTGCTTCTGCCTCCCAAGTGCTAGGATTAAAGGCAGTCCCAACCACCACGCCGGCTTTTTTTTTTGTTTGTTTTGTTTTTTTTTTTTTTGAGAGCAAATGTTTTTAACCAGCCCCTCTCTACTTATTGATTGGGTGATTGATTTATTTATTGAAAGAGGATCACTTGCTGAATCTATACAAAGATTAGCTAACCAGCAAGCTTCAAGGCTTCTCCTGTCTCCACCACCCTAGCATTGACATTAGAGGCATATACCTCCATGCCCAGCTTTTTTCATGGGTGGTGGGCATCCGAACTTTGATTCCCATGCTTATCCATCAGATTCTTCTTTTGGCTGAGCCATCTCTCAACCCTGAAAGTGTTTCCTTTGTAACACTGTATAGGAATGGAATTATTGGTGATTTAGCTTATAATTAGTGAGTTCCTGACAAAAGCCTCAGCATAATTTATTTGTATACTTTTTATGTTTTTTTAAGGCTGTAAATAAGTTGGCTGAGATCATGAATCGAAAAGAACCTGTCAAACGTGGCAGTGACACAGATGTGCGAAGAAAAGAGAAGGAAAATAGAAAGCTACATATGGAGCTTAAATCTGAACGTGAAAAACTGACACAGCAGATGATCAAATATCAGAAGGAGCTGAATGAAATGCAAGCTGTAAGAATACTTTTTGGACTCTAAACTTAAACTTTTTTTTAAAATATAGAATTATTTCCTTGTCTGTGTGTATTTGACTAGTTGAAGAACACTTGTATTAATATAGAATTACAAGGTACATTTCATCCAGTTAATTTCTTGCAGCAAATAGCTGAAGAGAGCCAGATTCGAATCGAGCTTCAGATGACACTGGACAGTAAGGACAGTGACATTGAGCAGCTACGGTCACAGCTCCAGGCCTTGCATGTTGGTTTGGACAGTTCCAGTATAGGTAGTGGACCCGGAGATGCTGAGCCAGATGATGGATATCCAGGTACGCATTCTTCAACCCTTATATTTGTTTTAAACATAAGTCAGGTAATTGTTTTAAGTCATATGTCTAACTTTGGTCTTTAGGAAAAATGTCATTTCTATGAAGGAAAACCTACTTCTTGGACTAGAGATTCACATAGCATTTTGAAATTTTTTTTTTTTCCTATTTCTGTTATTCAGTTCACTGAAATATACTGAATTGTCTCCATTATTTCATTCAGTCATTTATATTTGTGTTTTCTTAAAATGAAAGAGATTTTTGCCTCTTTGAGTCTTTTTCATTAAAAACAAGCATGTATATAAATACTCCATGTGTTTAGATATTTACCTCATATAGTAGCTCTCTTTTTAAGCTTTCCTTTTATTTTCTCCTCTTTCTGCGTTCTTGCTTTCTCACCTGTGGGTGTTTAGTTCATATCACTCAGTCACATACCACGGAGTCCATGTCCTTCACCTACCAGCGTTCCTCCACTTCTCTCAGTATTGCCACTAAGCCTTGCAGCTCTCACATGCTCCTTGACTCTGACTCTGACTCAGAAGAAGAATCTTTGTCTTATTTACCCATTTCATCGGAATCTAATAGTACAGGTGATATCCTGAAAATCTTTTCCTCTTTGCAGTTTTCCCTATTACTCTTAATTTTGTCCTCTTGAAAAATAATTTTATAACATTAACTAATATTCACTAACTGACATGTATCAACACAATAAAAACTAAAGTGCATGAACCAAGAATTTCTTTTTAGGTATTTTCAAATGGCATTGTTATTGCTAAATCATTTGATTTTTGATGACTTTCAAGAAATGGAGCAAATACTCTTAAACATGCATGGGTTTTATTTATTTTCTAACAACTTCTTTCTGTAGTTTCACATCAAGGGTGATGGTAAAGGAAAAAAAAGTAGGTAAATAATGTGTCTAGGTTTTCATTGAGTTTATAGCTGGCTCACCTGTGCTAGGGTTTAAAAGAGCACATAACCCAGACATGGTGGGTCACCTGTGCTAGGCTTTAAAAGAGCACATAACCCAGACATGGTGGTGCACGCCTTTAATCCCAGCATTCGGGAGGCAGAGGCAAGCAGATCTTTGTGAGTTCAAGGCCCGCCTGGTCTACATAGCAAGTTCCAGGATAGCTGGGGCTACAGGGAGACCCTGTCTCAAAAAGACCAAAAAAAAAAAAAAAAAAAAAAACACATAAAACTATTTGGCCTGGTGAAAGGTAAAATGAAGAAACCCAAGAACGTTTTTTAAGCTTAAAGATGTTATCATTGTGATCTCTCTAGATTTCACCTAAATTAGGGATGTAATTCTTACTGTGTGGAGCTGTAAGGAATGTAGAAAATTTATGTACAGCATCTAGTACAGTTCATAGTAAATGTTAAATAATAGATAACTACTGGTATTAGAATAACCTAACATGCCATTCCACTTGCTATTTAAACTACTATTCAAATGTATTGGAACAAAGTCTAAGGACTTAAGCTAGCTTACCTTTGTAGAATTAGAATTTTACTGCTTTGGGGGCTGGAGAGATGGCCTAGGGGTTAAGAGCATCGACAGCTCTTGCAGAGGACCCGGGTTTGATCCCCAGCACCCACATGGCGGCTGAGAACCGTCTTTAACTCCAGTTCCAGGGGAATCCAACACCCTCTTCTGACCTCCGCAGCATTGCACAACACGGGTGCACAAACCTACATGCAGACAGTACATTCATACACATAAAAAAATAAATAAAATAAAATAAATTTTTTACTGCTTTGGATATTTGACATTTTGGAGTTTAGAAACCTTCTGGTTCTGTTGTTGATTGTTAAAGAAGTTTGGCCTATATTTTATAGAATTTTAGTGTAGCCATTCTAAAATTCCATATTATCTACTCAACAATGTACATTATACCTGTAGTCCGTCCTTCTTCCAAAGGAACATTAAAGATTTAATATAGATATGCCAGTGAGAATAGCCTGTTCGGTCTTGTGCAACTTTTCTCTTGAATTTTGCTGATGCATGAATTTCATCAATGGGGTATATGATATTATAATTTAGAGTATTATTTCCAATGTGATATGATCTGTATTTTGTTTTGCATTGTATAACTTGCTTCTACTGATATTGCAATTTTTGGCATCCTAAATAATATGCAATATGATTCTAAAGGGTATTTATATTTGGTTTGTGACCTCCATGTTAAAATTTTATTAAATTCCTCACTCTCGGAGAAAATCATTATATTTATCTTCATATGTTGTGTTTATTTATAGAATCAAGATTAGAAGGCTGGTTATCACTGCCTGTGAGAAACAACACTAAAAAGTTTGGATGGGTCAAAAAGGTAATTGATACTTTTGAATATAGATCTTTTTTTGTGTGCGTGTGGTATTTTTGAGACAGGGTCTCCCAGTAGTCCCAGCTGGCCTGGAGCTCGCTCTATAGACCAGGCTGGCCTTGAACTCACAGAGATTGGCCTGCCTCTGCCTCCCTAGTGCTGGGATTAAAGGCGTGGGCCACCACACCCATTGACTATAGATCTTTTTTAACTTTTGGTTTAACTCTAGCCATTTAACTTTGGAACTTGTAGGATGTCCATCCCCAAACTTTTAGACACACAAATCCTGTTATGCTTTTTGATTTTGAATAATGTGATTTTATATATGTAAAATAATGTTTTGTCCTATATGGTTATTAATAAAATTAATTTTGATGTCAGTAAGTAGAAGCCCATTGACGTTGGTGTTTTTGTTATCCTGGTAGGAAAATAGCTTTGATAGAAAGTCCTGTTTATTTATTATGATATTTTTTTTTTTTTTTTTTGGTCTTTTTGAAATAGGGTCTCCCTGTAGCCCCAGCTAGCCTAGAATTCAATATATGTAAACCAGGCTAGCCTTGAACTCACAGAGATCCACCTGCTTCTGCCTTGTGAGTGTTGTTATTATGTTATTTTTTTAAGGCATGGGAGAGTAGTCTGAATTGGGTTATGAGGCCCGCAGTGCCTCACCTCAGCCATTGAACTGGCTTGGCTGGCTGTGAGTCTGTTCCAAGCTCTGGAGGTTGGGTGTGGGGGGGGGGAGGCATCTGTTATTTCCATTTTTAATGAAGATGCTAATGTTAAACCCCAAAGCTTCAAATATACTTGATTTCATTTGTTTCCTCTGATTTGCTTACTTAAAATATCTACAAACAGAAAAATAAAATATAAAAATCTATATGTAAATGTTTTGTTAGCCTAAGAAAAATCTTCCTAAAGTTTATTAGTTAACTTTAGTATTGTTTTGACTTTATCACAAATATAGAATTTCTTGTAAAAGAAAATAAATATGATGCATAATAATTTTATTCTTCCTTTCCTCTTGTTAACAGTATGTGATTGTCAGCAGTAAGAAGATTCTTTTCTATGACAGTGAACAAGATAAAGAACAATCGAATCCTTATATGGTTTTAGATATAGAGTAAGTGCTTTTGCTAGAGGCTTTATTTGGAGACTCATTTTTAATGAGAAGATATCATGACTTTCCATTAAGATAATCATAGTGTAACTTCTACTGTACCAGAGTAACACTTTTTCAATGTCCTTCATATACATGAAAATTTTTATATTAAAGCATGAGCTTACTCCTGATTTGGTTTTATTCTTGGCTCTTTAGAAAGTTTAAAAGCCACTTATAGCCGGACGTGGTGGCGCACACCTTTAATCCTAGCACTGGGAGGGCAGAGCAGGCGATCTTTGTGAGTTCAAGGCCAGCTGGTCTACAGAGTGAGTTCCAGGACAGTGAGCTCCAGGGAGACCTTGTCTCAAAAGACCAAAAAAAAAAAAAAAAAATACAGTCATTTTTTTGCTTGGTAGCCTTTTTTTTATTATATTATTTTTACTTTCTCTTTTTCATACACAGAAAAAAATGCAAAATGACAAAACAAAGCAAAAGGAAAATGGGGGGGATTTCCATTTCTTTCTGGTGAAAATCCATAAATCTTTAATATATTGTTTTCTGAAGAAATTTAAACAAATTTCTAAACATCTTAGTAATTATAATAGAAAAGTCTATGAGTTTTATAAATGGGTCAAAATTGTTGTAAGTATAGGATAACCAATATAATACATCCATGGGTAATATTTTATTCCTTCATTAAAAAATATTTTCTAGCAAGCTGTTTCATGTGCGACCAGTTACACAGACAGATGTATACAGAGCAGATGCTAAGGAAATTCCAAGGATATTCCAGGTAAATGGAGATTTGTTTTTTCTTTCACCCTTGGAAGTTCTTCTGTGACATGACAGATCTAATTCCTTTCTTCATTGGCTTTCTTCAATTGACCTTTCTGTTCATTTAAAGGTGATTGATTTTTCTAAAATGTGACCATTCTGTTTGAAGACATATTCATTCCTCTCCATGATTTTGCTTGTTGAAGCTTGTAGCATGTTTATATTGTGTTTCTGATTGATGTTGTCCCTTTTCACCAGGTTGGTTATTTTTTAAAGCATGAACTTAGTCCTGATTTGGTTTTATTCTTGGCTCTTTAGAAAGTTTAAAAGTCACGGGGCTGGAGAGATGGCCCAGCGGTTAAGAGCACCGACTGCTCTTGCAGAGGACCCGGGTTTGATCCCCAGCACCCACATGGCAGAAGAAACTCTAACTCCTTCCAGGAGAACTCCAGTTCCAGGGGAACCGAGACCCTCTTCTGACCTCCGCGGCATGTACAACACGGGTGCACAAACCTACATGCAGATGTACACTCATACACATACAAAAATTTAAAAATTAAAAAAGAAAGTTTAAAAGTCACAAAGTTAAATGGTGAGCTTGGTAGCCCTTTTCTTTTCTTTAAAAAAAAATTTTTTTTAGGGGCTGTAGAGATAGCTCAGCAGTTAAGAGCACTGACTGCTCTTGCAGAGGACCCGGGTTTGATTCCCAGCACCCACATGGCAGCTAAGAACCGCATTTAAGCCGTCCATGGTGGCCCATGCCTTTAATCCTAGTACTTGGGAGACAGAGGCAGGAGGATCTCTGTGAGTTCAAGGCCAGCCTGGTCTACAGAGTGAGTCCCAGGCCAGCTGGGGCTACAGGGAGACCCTATCTAAAAAAAAAAAAAAAAGACCATAAATACATAAATAAAATAATTAAAAATTTTTTTAATTTTCTCTTTTCACACACACAATAAAATACAAAATGACAAAATAAAGTGAAAAGAAAAGGGGGATTTCCATTTCTTTTCTGGTGAAATAAAGAATCTACAGGGCTTGATATGTAATTCTCTTTTTTCTCTTTTCCTTTTTTTGTTTTTTTTTTGTTTGTTTGTTTGTTTTACCTCTTTCGGGGCTACTGGAATGATAAGTGTGTACTAGCTGGTCCAGGAAGCCTTGAATTCTCAGCTAAGAAAGAGTCTGGTTAATTTAGGGGGTCTCATCCCTAAACTGCCTAGTCAATTTCTAGCTCCTGTTTAGTTACTTTACCCTCTGAAAAGGGTCACCCCAATCACCAGAAGAGATTCACTTCTTTCGGGTGTGGCAACTGGGGTATCCCCCATTGAGGGACTACCTAAAGGACCCCCAAAAGGATAACTATAAAGGGGAAAAAAGTCTTGACTAGTGACAATGAAAGTGAAGTGAAGGCAGGAGTAGTTAGGTACATGATCTAGACAGGGGACCAGGAGAAGTAAGAAGAGGGCGAATTCAAATGTACAACTTAAAAGTTCATTAGAATTTCTTGACAAGGGGTTTCCAGGGGTCCGTTTATTAGGTATCTCCTTCTGTTCATTTGGCCATGATGTCTGGATTCAGGATCTGCTTCTCAGGCGTTTTAATAGTCAAGATATGAGTTTCCACTTAGGAAATTTTACTATTGAGCATTGATTGACAATGATAGTGGACTTGTCCTTTGGCTGTAGGTAACCCTACTTATTTATTTTTTTTATGTGTATGAGTATACTGTCTGCATGCAGGTTTGTGCACCCATGTCGTGCAATGCCACGGAGGTCAGAAGAGGGCATTGAATTCCCCTGGAACTCGAGTCAAGGACAGTTCTCATCCCCCATTTGGGTGCTGGGGATTAAACCCAGGTCCTCTGGTTGGAGCTCTTAATTGCTAGGCCATCTCTCCAGCCCCACCCTACATTATTTATTAATCAAGGCCAAGATCTAAGGTTTTGTGCCTGTTTAAGACTACTTCATATAACTTTAAGTGTAATATCTAGAGGCACAATTTTTCTGGCTTTAAAAGAAATATATTGACTATCTTTGGGTTATACTTTACTTTTGGGTGTTTAAGTCCACACAGTTAGCCCAGATTAACCAAACTTTATTTTCTCAAGGTCAGTTGAGGTTCTGATCTTCAGGGGACACTCAGGTTTTCAAGTGGTGGGGGGGAGGGCCTAGCTCCTTCTGTCCATTCTTAACCAGTTCCATCTACTGAGGACAAGGTCAGGTCTTGCTAGACCAGGCTTCCCTTTGGAACACAAGGCAACTTTCCTCTATGTTGACCTTCTTTATAAACTGGACACTGGCTGGGGTTCTGTTAGTGGATCTCCAAGACCTCCCTGCCCAGGAAACCTGGTGACTCACAATTGCAGAACATTTTAAGAGATGCCCCCAGACAAAATGCCCTGGTACTAATTGACCTCAGAGGGCAAGGAGCAAAATTATCCCTTAAATCCCTTGGCTGAATTGGTATGGTTGTTATGTATGGGCATTAAGCATCCAAAAAGTAAAGTTGCACTAATCTGATACTTTTTAATTAGTATATCATATTTAGAGAAAACTTGAACAAAAGCCTAAGAAGCCTTGTATACATATTGACTAGAAGAGATTTAACACCATAGGATAAGCAGGCAAAGCCAGAAGTAACATTTCATAACAGACAGAGACAAAGAATATCTTTCAGTAGTCAGAGGTAACCCATTACTTGTCTATGCCCCTTTAATCCAAACCTACAACTGGAAATCCAATACAAGCCAGGAATGGACTGAGAACCAACCACAACCCTGTGTGATTATAATCCCATTTAGACCATTAGTAAACTAGCTTTAGTGTTTATACTATTCTACTCTGGAAACTTTTAACCACTTCATTTCAATACAGTTATCTTATTTTCTACTAAACTTTGCAATATTTATATCCATCTAGACAAATGGGGCAGTCCCCCTTAAAAATCTTAAAGTGACCCATATCCACACACAAAACAGAAAGGCCTTGAATTCTGTTTTATCTAGTATTAACATAGTGAGACTCCTTCTTTCTTAGTGCCATTTACTTGTATTTTCGTTTTTTTACCCTCCTTTCACCTTGGGATAGGTGAGGTAAATTTCTTGGAGACAAGGGGAAAAAAAGATGGGTTTTGTTTCTTAATCCATTCTACAAGTCTGTGTCTCTTAATTGGAGAATTTAGTCCATTGATATTTAAAACTGTTGTTGAAAGAATTAAATTGCTTCCAATCATTTTGATTTCTCATACATTCTTACCCTAGGTTTTTGTTTCTGTAGTGGTGGTATCATTTGTTTTCTGGTATTGATTGGTTATAGTCATCCCTGCCCTCCGCTCTTTGTATTGCTTGAAGTATTCTCTCCCAAGATAGCTTATTGGAGAGGAATTCTTTCAACTTACTTATATCATGGAACAGTTTCCTTTCTTCTTCAATTATAGTAGACATTTTTTGCTGGATAAAGTACTCTGGGTTAGCATCTATAGTTTTTTAGAGCCAGAAATATTTTAAACCAAACTCTTCTGGCTTTCATTATCTGCATTGAGAAATCAACTGTAATTCTGATAGGTTTTCCTTTGTAGGTAACTTTTTTTTTCTTTTGCAGCCCTCAGTATCTTTGCTTTGAACATTTTGTGTTTTTACTGTGATAATGGCATGGAGAATTTCTTTTCTGGTTCTGTCTGCTTGGTGTTCTATATGCTTCTTTTTTTGTTGGTTTTTGTTGTTGTTTTTGTGAGACAGGGTCTTCCTATATTCCCAGCTATCCTGGAACTCACTCTGTAGACCAGGCTGCCCTTGAACTCACACCTGCCTCTGTCTCCCAAGTGCTAGGATTAAAGGCATGTACCACCATGCTGGGCTTAAAGACAGTTCTTAGCTGCCATGTAGGTGCTGGGAATTGAACCCAGGTCCTCTGCAAGAGCAGTTGGCACTCTTAACTGCTGAGCCATCTTTCTAGCTCAGGTGTTCGATATGCTTCTAAAGTATAAGTATCTCGTGCTTTAATTTGGGAAAACTTTTCTCCAGAATTCTGTTGAAGACCTGAGCCATATCCTGTGAGTTTTCTTCCTCTTCTATCTCTCTATCCCTATAATTCTTTTTTTTTTCAGTAAGATTTTTTTAAATTTATTTATTCATTTATTTTTATGTGTATAAATGTACTGTCTGCATGCATGTCTGTGCACCCATGTCGTGCAATGCCGCGGAGGTCAGAAGAGGGTGTCAGATTCCCCTGGCACTGGAGTTCTGGAATTTGAGTTACAGACGGTTCTCAGCTGCCATGTTGGGTGCTGGGGATCAAACCTGGGTCCTCTGCAAGAGCAGTTGGCGCTCTTAACTGCTAGGCCATCTCTCCAGCCCCATATCCCTATAATTGTTAGGTTTGTTCTTTTCATAGTATCCCAGAATTCCTGATTATTTCATTCTTGTGGTTTTTTTTTTTAATTTTTCATAATCTTTACTTGATTTATCCAGTTCTTCCATATTGTCTTCCAATATTGGTATTCTTTTTTGGGGGGAGGGTGTTTTTGAGACAAGGTCTCTCTGTAGCTCCAGCTGGCCTGGAACTTGCTCTGTAGACCAGGCTGGCCTTGAACTCACAGAAATCTGCCTGCCTCTGCCTCCCAAGTGCTGGGCAAGCGTGTGCCACCACGCCCAGCAATATTCTATTTTCTACTTCATCCATTCTATTATTAAGAGTTTCTTCCATCCTTTCCAAGTTGTTTGTGGAATGTTGCATTTCTTTTTTCATTTCAACTTTAATTTTCTTCATTGTTCTATATCTTTTGCAATTTCATTCCGAAATTTATCATTGTCCTTTTTCAATTTATCCCTGTCTTCTTTTAGATCCCTGAATTCCTTGTTTATAAGTTCCTTAAATTCCCTCAACTCCTTAATTTCTCTAATCATATTCATAATTGTTCTTTTGAGATCTGTATCCTGAGTCATATCCAAGGAGTCTTCACTAGAGGGTACTTGAATAGGGGTATTAGTATTCGGCAGAGGTCCACCTGGGTCTTTTGTATTATGTTTGAGCTTTAGGCATTTGGGTAGCTTCTGTGGGGAGTGGTTCTAACGTGAAGCTGAGGTGTTTATTGAGCTGACATGAATTTTGGTTATATTCCTCAGGTGTTCTTGTTGACCTCTTAATTGATGTACATGTGTGGACACTTTAGGCTCCAAAATCTCAACTGTATCCTAACACTGTACAGACCAACACCCCTCATCCAGCTAGCAAACAGTTCATCCAATGGACTAAGCCATGCAACAGCCAAGCTTGGCAGAGTGACTGGGTCTTTCTCACATGAGTTCTGTTTCCCCTCTGATGGAGAATGAAACTTAAGGTTTTGTGCATTCTAGGCAAACATGCTACCACTGAGTCACTTTCCCACTTACATGAACTCTTCATTAGGCAAGCTTTCTTAGGTTTGAACCTCAAATGCATTTTCTTCTCATCAAGCAATTTTCAGATTTATTGTTGGATAAAAATGACTTAATGTGTTTGAAATCACTCTCACTGTTCTCTCTGGTATTTATAGATTCTGTATGCCAATGAAGGAGAAAGTAAGAAGGAACCAGAATTTCCAGTGGAGCCAGTGGGAGAAAAGTCTAATTACATTTGCCACAAAGGGCATGAATTTATTCCTACTCTTTATCACTTTCCAACCAACTGTGAGGCTTGTATGAAGCCATTGTGGCACATGTTTAAACCCCCTCCTGCTCTAGAGTGCCGTCGGTGCCATATTAAGTGTCATAAAGATCACATGGACAAAAAGGAAGAGATTATAGCACCTTGCAAAGGTAACTAGGGAAGTCCTTGCTGTATTATTATTTAGGCTCAGATCGTCTTAAACATATTAATTTATCTCAATTATTTCTTTTTATAGTTTATTACGATATTTCATCGGCAAAGAATCTGTTGTTATTAGCAAATTCTACAGAAGAACAGCAGAAATGGGTTAGTCGGTTGGTGAAAAAGATACCTAAAAAGCCTCCGGCACCAGATCCTTTTGCACGATCATCTCCTAGAACCTCAATGAAGATACAGCAAAACCAGTCTATCCGTCGCCCCAGTCGACAGCTTGCTCCAAACAAACCAAGGTATTAAATTAAAATATGGTACAAAAGGGTTTGTTTTACTATGTTTTTGCAAATGATTAATATTTTCATCTTTAATAAGCATATTGGCTAATTAGTGATCTGGGAGAGCATTAAAATTACACATGACCTTATGTGTCACATGCATGCTCTGCACTTCATTTTTCAAACTTTAATGTTGGATGACTTGAAGCAGAAATGAAATCAGCTTCAGTGTTAGTTTATGTCTATAAATTTATTTTTTTTTAATTTTTTTTTTATTATTTATTTATTTATTTATTT
>VZQC01011260.1:583564-605322 GCA_009823505.1 Rhizomys pruinosus
TTTTGGTATTTTTGAGACAGGGTCTCCCTTTAGTCCCAGCTAGCCTGGAGCTCGCTCTGTAGACCAGGCTGGCCTTGAACTCACAGAGATCCGCCTGCCTCTGCCTCCCAAGTGCTAGGATTAAAGGCATGCGCCACCACGCCCGGCGCTCTAATTTTTTATTAAAGATCTTTTTTTAATTTATTTTTTATGTGTATGAGTGTACTGTCTGCATGTAGGTTGGTGCACCCGTGTCGTGCAATGCCACGGAGGTCAGAAGGGGGCGTCGGATTCCCCTGGAACTGGAGCTAAAGATGGTTCTTAGCTGCCATGTGGGTGCTGGGAATTGAACCCAGGTCCTCTGCAAGAGCAGTTGGTGCTGAGCCATCTCTCTAGCCCCTAAAGATCTTTCTTTAAAATGTACTTGAATCATGTGGGAAACCATAAGGCTACTAATCCTTAATTATCCAGTTTTAAGAAAGACAGCATTCCTTTTATAGACAAGAATGTGAAAAGCCATGGTCTCATTATTATCTTACTTTTTTCATCATTATCTTACTTTTATTCTTTTCCATTTCTAAACGTTAAATTAACAGACTAGAGGAAAATAATAAAGTTGTGTACAATATACAGTATAAAAAACAAGTCCTCAGCCAGGTGTGTTGGCACACGCCTTTAATCCCAGTACTTTGTAGACAGAGGCAGGCGGATCTCTCTGAGTTCAAGGCCAGCCTGGTCTACAGAGAGCGCTCCAGGCCAGCTGGGACTAAAAGGGGGCCCCTGTCTCAAAAATACAGAAAAAAAAAATCCTTAAATGACATAGAAGAAAATGAGTAAATATAGTCTGATCTCAGAATAGATAACCTCCAGAGACTATACAAAGAGAAAGAAAACAATGTAAAAAGTGGACTACCTCTAAATTAATGTCTTACCAAATTCAAATACGGTATATTTATACTATGTATGAGAAGATGAATTAGTACTTTTGTATATAAAACCTTTTCAGGCATTGAGGCTATATATAGGTCAGTGATAGACTGCTTGCCTAGTTTGCAGGAAGCCCTTTTATCAGTCTCTAGCACTGAGGTGGGGAAAGAGGACTTTTAATAAGTCATTAAAAGAAAGAAGAATGCTTTGTCCCAGTACAAAATTAGTGAGGATGGGGCCAGGGAGATGGCTCAGTGCACAGGCATGAAGACCTGAGTTCCGAAATCACAGCACCTACACAAAATGCCAGGTAAAAAGCCAGGTGTAGCTACCTGTACCTGTAACTCCACCACTGGGGGGAATGGGGAGAATAAGGTTTGCTGGTTACCAGCCTAGCCAGAAATGGCACGACTATGTTAAGGTATTAAGGTAGTAATAAGAGTACTACAGAAAAACACCCCTTCTGACCTTCTTAAGTGCATGAATGCACCTGTGCACACTTGCGTAGATGCAGGTATACAGCTCATTCATTCTCTCTCTCTCTCTCTCTCAACAGTAGGCATTGGTAAATTTTTTTTAACCTGTCACATGGTAAGGAATTAAGAAACATAGTATTGAGCCAGGCGTGGTGGCGCACACCCTTGATCCTAGCACTTGGGAAGCAGAGGCAGGCAGATCTTTGTGAGTTCAAGGCCAGCCTGGTCTACAGAGCAAATTCCAGGACAGCTGAGGCTATAGGGAGACCGTGTCTCAAAAAGACAAAAAATAAAAATAAAAGAAACATAGTATTGGGCCTGGTGAGATGGCTCAGTAGATAAGTGGGCGTAGTGCCAAACCTGATGACCTCAGTTCAATCCCTAGGACTTACATGGTGGAAGGAGAGAACCAACCCTTGCAAATTGTCCTCTGACCTCCACAGGTTAAAACATACACACACACACACACACACACACACACACACACACGCACGCATGCATGTGCACTAAAAATTAATAACAAATTTTTTTTCTTTTTCTTTTTCTTTTTTTCAAGAAACAGTAAACTGAATAACAAAATTTTAAAGAGGAAACTTAGTATTGGAAATATAGACACAGGTAGTGTTCTGCACTGCTGACAGTACTCATAATTAGATGTGCCCTCTTTGTTGCATTCTTTGACAGTGAGTTTCACTGGCTGGTGTTTATCAATAGCCAATTAATGGAGGAGCCAGACAAACAATAATTACGGTACCTGAAAAGGTTGCCTATATAAGTATGAGCAGAGTATTAAAGAAAGGAAGGAAAGCATGGAGAATTATGCTGGTGGACATGAAGAAAAGTCTTAAAACATGGAATGTCATTAACTTTCAACCAGCCAGGCATGGTAGTGCACACCTTTAATCCCAGCACTCAGGAGGCAGGGTCAGGTGGATCTCTGTGAATTCAAGGCCAACCTGGTCTACAGAGCCAGCTGGGGCTACAGGGAGACCCTGTCTTAAAAACACCAAATAATAATATATTCATAATGCTCTGTTGTGCTGAGGTTGGGAGAGGGCAGAGTGGTTGACGATGGTGATATGATGCTAGAGAGGAAATTTCAAGCCCAACTTAAAAAAAAAACCTGGTATACCTTACTAAAGAACTTTGATTTTATTGTATATATACAAGACTCTCAGTGACTTACCGGGATCTTGAACTGAATACTAACAGAAAAGAAAAAAAAAATTGGAGAGAAGAAATTGAATTCAGAAAGGTTTTGGGGTTTGGTTTGGTTTTGTTTTTCCTAAGATAAAATTAGGTCATTGAGTGGAAGAGAATGAAGAAAAGGTTTTAATGGAAGTCTTGTTGTACATTGCACTAATAACCTAGTAACTGGACTTTTTCGGGGGGTCTTTTTTTGAGACAGGGTCTCCCTTTAGTCCCAGCTGGCCCGGAGCTTACTATGTAGACCAGGCTGGCCTTGAACTCACAGAGATCCGCCTGTCTCTGCCTCCAGAGTGCTGGGATTACAGGAGTGCACTACCATGCCCAGCGTAACTGGACTTTTAAATATATAAGATTGTGACACTGGGGGGCTGGGGAAATGACTCAGAGAAGGGGTAACAGCATTTGTTGCGCAAGCATGAATAACCTGAGTTCAGATCCCTTGCACCCATGTAAAAGCTGGACATGACAGTTCATGCCTGTAACCCCAACATTAGAACACCAAGATAGGTGAGTTAAGGGAGTTTACTCTCCAACCAACCTAACCAAAACTGTCAGTTTCGGGGCAAGTTAGCAATAGAGGAAGATCACACACACCCGGGGGGGGGGGGGATATAAGATTTTGGAAGGATATAAATTGCAAATTTTTCATAAAATATATCTGTAACTAGAGCTTAGATACTCATGAAACCCTACTCATCTCAGCCCCCCAAATATCCAGCATATTTTGAAAGAATAATTTGAACTGGATGGTTTACTTTTAAATTTATATTCATCGGGGCTGGAGAGATGGCCTAGTGGTTAAGAGTGCTGACTGCCCTTGCAGAGGACCCGGGTTCAATCCCCAGCACCCACATGACAGTTAGTACCGTCTTTAACTCCAGTTCCAGGGGAATCCCAACACCCACTTCTGATCTCCGCGGCATTGCACGACACAGGTGCACCAACCTACATACAGACAGTACATTCATACACATAAAAAGTAAATAAAATTTAAATATATATAAATTTATAATCATCAGCCCCCTCAATTTTTTTTCCTTTTTCTTCGATGGTTTGTAATGCTATTGTAGAAAAATATGATCTAGGCACTCAGTAAAGGGAATGTTGACAAATGTTAAGATTTCAAAATCTTCTCAAAATGACTGTCAGGATAGTTTTTCCAAAATTAACCAACTACATCAGAAATCCCTAAAGTTTGTTAGGCATGGTAACATATGCCTGTTACCCCAGCACTTGGGAAGAAGAGGTGGGAGGAATCAGGAATTCAAGGCCTGCCTGGTATACATATTAAGCTTGAAGCCAACCTGAGCTATATAAGACCCTGTCTGAAAAACAAAAATAAAACAGTAAAAGTACTCAGGTTATTTAAANATTTTTTTTTATACGGTATCTAAAAATTTGACCTATTTTCTTGTATCCGTAACTGACCCCCCCCCCACTTTTACCCCAGGGAATTAAGTCAATTTTTCAAACCCCATAAAAAAAAATTACCCTGTTAATGTAGCTTAAAATAAAGCAAAGCACTGAAAATGCTTAGACGGATAGTTTATCCCATAAACACAAAGGTTTGGTCCTGGCCTTATTATTATCATAATAAAGTTGATTGCAATGTTAAAGTACAGGTTATTGGATTAGAAATAACAGATCAGTTGGGCTGGAGAAATGGCCTAGCGGTTAAGAGCACTGACTGCACCCACATGGCAGCTGAGAACCTTCTGTAACTCCAGTTCCAGGAGAACTCTAGTTCCAGGGGAATCCGACACCCTCTTCTGGCATTGCACAACAAGGGTGCACAAGCCTACATGAAGACAGTACATTCATACACATAAAAAAATAAAAAATAAAAAGAACAGATCAGCGAGATGGCTCAATGGCCATAAATGTAATTTTTTTTAAAGCAAAATATTTTTGAAAATGAGGCTAGAGAGATGGTTCAGTGGTTAAGAGCACTGACTGCTCTTGCAAAGGACCTGGGTTTGGTTCCCAGCACCCACATGGTAGCTAACAACCTCCATAACTCCAGTTCTAGGGGATCTGACACCCTCTTCTGACCTCTGGGCATTGAACAGCAGAGGTGCACTTACAATATATGCAGGCAAAACACTCATGCACATAAAAATAATAAATAAAAGCAAAATATTTATACAGTTTGAAGTAAAACGACAGTTTTAATTTTTTCAATTTTTTAATTTTTTTGAGACAGTGTCTCCCTTTTGTCCCAGCTGGCCTGGAGCTCACTTTGTAGACCAAGCAGGCCTTGAACTCACAGATCCACCTGCCTCTGTGTCCCAAGTGCTAGGATTAAAGGCGTGCACCACCATGCCTGGCTTAATTTAATTAAAAAAAAAACAAAAACACCATGCACACTCCAGCTTTAAGTCCAATTTTATTTAGCCAAGTTAGGTTGGTTGCAGTAGTACTTACATACCTGTGGCTTTCCTCTTGGGCCTAGTGCATATTGGAACATAGCTGTGTTGACCTACTGACCAGACAAGGATCCTGCTGGAGTTGAGAAAGCTGTGTTCCTGTTGTTAGTGTCTTTCAAGGGAGTTCTAGCTTAGGGTGCTCTTTTGTTTTTCTAACTGTATCCTGATAATGTAGTTCCTATTGTACTTCTCAAACTGAGAATTAGGATAGTTACATCTTTATTAGGATAGTGAGGATGAGTAGGAAGAAGTAAGTTGTATCTTCTAAGACCAAAAAGTATGTGTCATTTCTTCAGAATTCTGAAGAGTATGCCTGGCTAACATGATTATATGTATGTACGTATTAGTGGAGAAATTCACTATTTCCTGGAGACTTCCATCCTAATTTTTATCATGCTGCTGGTGCAGGAAAAGTTAAAGCACTCACAGTGCATAGTGTGGTTTCCACCCATAGTATTAAGGTCTATAGCCTGTTAGGAACATTAGCATATAAACTTGCAAACCTCCTGTTACAGATTGCTTGATTTGGCATTTAAAGACTGGGATTGGTCATTTGATGATGTTGATGGTGATGATGATGACGATGTTTTTGATTTCTGAAGAAATAAATGGGTAAATCAAAAAATGAAAAATGAGTTTTTAGTACTTCTATGTAGTGCATGTGATTTGTACTTTGTTTTGAAATTTTGTAATGTTTTTAATAAGATATACTTTTTAAAGTAGTTTTTCAGAAGTGTTTCTAACTAGAAGTCCCATGTCAAGTATAAAAGTGAAATGCTATGTTCAGATTCTTTATTGGCTATACGTGTTTCGGTATAGTTGGAATTAAAATATTTTCTTAGGAATTAAACTATAAGGAGCAAATTCTGGTGCCTTCAATTCATTCCAAAGAAGCTATCTATATTCAGTGAAATAAAAATTTTGATATTTTCAGTGTTTAGAGCTATATTCATTTGTGAACATAGCATGAGAGTCCTTTCTCCCTCTGCCCTTTACCCTTCCCTCTGCTTTCCTTTATAGCTTTTAAGAATTAAAACCATAAAAACTTTGTAAGTCTGATAAGTGCTGTGCAATAGCTATTTCTGATTTGACTTTGTGATGCAGTGAAATAATTGCAAGAATTTAATGTTGCCCTTACTAAAAAGAATGCTAGTGATATATTGCAAAAATTTCTGTGCTTTTAGAAAATGTAAAATAAAGCCAGGCATAGTGGCACATACCTGGAATCTGAGACAAAAGCAGAAGGATCAGTTCAAGGTCGTCTTCCAGCTGTACAGTGAATTAAGAAGCCAGACTGAGCTACATGAGACTTTATTTCAAAAGACTTTTAGAGAAAAGAAGCAGCAGCTAGGCTTTATGGCGGAGACGACTATGATCTCCACCCAGTAGGCTGAGGCGTGAGGCTTGTGAGTTCCACACCAGCCCGGGCTGTGTAATGAGAACATCTCCAAGAACAGAAAAGAAATATGAAAGGTTTTGTCAGTAAGGAAATTGAATAAAGCCTTGTGACTTTAAATCTTATAACAGAGTACTTACAATATACATCTATTAAACTGAGCATGTTATGAAGCATATACCTTCGTCATGTGGTATTGTCATCTCTATATCTGAGCTTTGTGGAATGTATTTACTACAATGTGTTTATTACTATTTTTGTTATTTGCTTTGCTTTGTGGTATTAAGGATGAATCTCTTGACTTGGGCCTATTAGACAAGTATTCTACCACTGAGCAACACTCCCTGCCCTTTAAGTCCTGCTTTTTGAGCTGCATAAGTCATCTAATAAAATCACATAAAATTTCATGCACATTGTTTAACCCTGATACACAGCTGATTAACTGTTTTAAAACTTGTGCATTATGTTTGTAGGCAGTATGGGACTTAGAAAGTCCATTGTCATATTTAGAAAGAGTGTAATTGCATGTACCTAGAAGTAAGAAAAGTAGTATATGATTGGGTATTTATGCATGGTTTGTGAGTTAGTGTAGAAGAAATATAGTGTAATGTCCCAAGTAAAATGGCTTTTCAGGGAATTTACAGTCACAAACTATTCCACTGTATCAACTGACTTTATTTTTCCTTTCTTTCCAGCTAACTGCCTTCTGTGAAAGCAGTCATTCAAGGTGATCATATCCTTCCAGCTAAAACAAGACTGAAATATGATGGCCCAAAATTTATAAAAATGCTATATTTTATTGAAAGACTGATACACACACATACATTATATATGTTCCCTTTCCCCTGTAGTATAAGTTAAAAATCATGGATAGTTTTTCTGGGTTCCTTTGAAACAAGTTGAACCAATAGTGATTGGTTAGTAAAGGATCTCATGCAACTCTTCCAGATGTGTTTCATAAAGCTCTCTTGGCAGTCACTCACACTACATTGCATAGAAGGGTTGAGACGAGCTTGAAAGAAATCATCTTTTGTGCATCAATGGAAAGTTTTCACCAGCACATTTACCAGAAGAATCTGGGAGTGGATTCCACTACAGTGATATTGACTGCATCTTTAGGAAATAACCATGATATGTGTGTATGTATGTATATACATATGTGAGTTTGCTCCTCAAATACACACACACACACACACACCCAGTACTGTAATACTGCAAAGTTTTTTTAACTTACCATTTTATTTTTTATACACATCAATCAGATATCATTATTTCAGTTGCAACTATGCACTTGTATAAAGCCATAATGTTGGATTGTATATCCCTCATTCATGTAATGGGAGCTGCATGTTTGTTTAGGCAGTTACTGTAACAAGAAGCTTGAAGTGAATTATATCAGTTTCCTAATGCTTATGACAGGCAACTTTACCCATTCTGAATGCCTTAATTTAATTTTCTGTCCCTCAGAATTTCAACTCTTCTGTATTTAAGAAACAAAAGAACAAGTGTTTACTAGCTCTTAGAATGTAACTTGCTTTGTGGAAGAAAAATAGTGCACTATTTTTTCACATAATAGTTATATTGCTGTCAGCCTATTTTATGTATAACAATTTTTAATGTATTTGGTCAAAGAAACAATAATGGAGTATTGATTGGAGCTCATATGTTTGATGTACATTTGTTATTTATCCATCCCTTCTCCAGACTTCAGTTATTAGTCTGTGACTAAAATGTTTCCTTTCCTTTGAATTTGCTGGTTACCCTAGATGTGTTTTTAATTCTGCTAAAGACATTTGTGACTATTTTTACATTTTCACTCAAGATTCAAAACATTGTCTCAAATATAAGGAGAATTAACTTGTATTATAGATATATTTTAAATATTTAAATGTGATCCTGAAACAACTTTGTATGGCAATATTTCAGTATTGGGTAAAGAAAACTGGTAACTAGGAAGAAGCAGCCTCAAAGGCGCTTAATTTGATTTTCATTTTAAAAATGCTGTTAAAGTTAGAGAGCAGCCAGAACCTTTCCTGCTGTGTTTCTGGTCCCAGGTAAGTGTGGGGTTTTTTTGTTTGTTTGTTTGTTTTTTCTCCCCCCATGGCAGCATGTAGCAGTAGTAGACATCAAGACTTCTATCAGTCTCTTTCTATACACACACAAAGTTCGATGTGGTTTTGAAATACTTGTTTAGTATTTCAATGAAGGAGGCCAATATTTTTTTATTGTTTTCCCTCTGGAGTCAGTGTAGAGTTGTTTTAAGGCGTTTGATCCTCGCTAAAGACACTATTGTGGAAAATGGTAGTCTTAGGCCTACTGATACACTGAATCCCAATTCTGTAGTCCTCACTCAAGTTTTCTAGTTGCATCTTTCTGTGTTGAGACTGGATATGCATGTTGTTCCCTTGAAGCAGCTGTGCTCTGCAGCTCCACTTGGGGGGGCGGGGGCTCCTTCCTTTCTTTATTTCTTCCTTCATTCTTGCTTCCCTTTTTTCCCCCTTTCTGTATTGCTTCATTTCTTCAGATTTAAATGAAAATATATAAAATTTATATAGAAGAAATATTTCCATTCATTAGAGTTGTTTAAAAGGAGACTGAATTAATATTTTATATAAAGATTTTGTTACACTATGGGAGGTTCTGTCCTATTCTGAATTGGAGAGTATATATATATATTTTTAATAAACTTTATTAAGGTGAAATAATGTCAAGTTTACACATGAGTAATTGAAGTATTTGAGTAAAAAAGGCAAAAGTTTAAATTTTGAATGCTATGTGTATGTATATATATATATATATATGTGTATTAGAGAATAAGGAGAATCATAGTGTGATGCAGCTGTACAAGGAAAATCAATGTGAAGTATTTAGGGGAATAAAAGATATTCTGAGGGGTGAAAAAATCTCTCCCATGGAGATTGTTCACATATGGTTTAACAGGGATTTATAAGGTTATTAGTCCAACTAACAGAATTCCACAAAATAAAACCTGTCACCTCAGGTAAGAATTTGCTTTTTCCCCCATTGTCATGTGTATGTTATATGAGTGCATGCACTCTTAGTGTTTCTTCCCAAGTCTTTAAAAGAGCAACCTAACTTTGTGCCCATTTCACTTTTCCCTGAAGCCCCCAACTTCTAGGATAAATGTTTATGAGATCATATGTTGCTTCTTTCTTCACACTTAATTTCTCCCAGAGCCGTAATTATCTCTTATTTGGAACTAAGAGACAGGGAATACTGGACTTTCTTAGTTAAATTTTTTACTTTTGCTTTGTAGAAATAGCAAGACAAAAGTAAAAGGAAAACTAAGTACCAATATTACTGTTGAAAACTAATGTAAAGCTAATTTTTAAGTATTTTTTTAAATAATGTTATTTAAGAGAAAGGTGGTTTTTAGAACTCTTATCTGAAAATTGTAGATGCTCTAGCTAGCTAATGGCTAAGTATGCTAACAATCCCAAGGAAAGGCTAGCCTTCTAACCAGCCTATTTTAGAGTCCATGGATCCAGCTCTAGAGTTGGCTTTGCATCTGTTCTTGTGTACATCCTGAATGAGAAATGCTCAGTTGCCAAATCACAACTCAAGAAATCATGCTGCTGCTGTCAGTCATTTCTGATAGATTCAGAGAGAGAAGAGGAGAAACTCAGAAGCGGAGAAACTCACTTAGTAACCTTATGGAGGATGTTTTAAATAACATATTTAAACCCTGAAAGAGCAGTTGCTTCTGAGCTTCTCAGGCCCTTTGACACTGCTACTGATTCTCCTTTCTTGCCCTAAGGTGGCTTCAGCTTCCCTGGCTTGTGGAGGTGCCACAGCCAATCATAAAGCACTTTGAAGAGCACTGTGTGACAGTGTCTAGTGTCATGCCCAGGGGCCTCCCTTCATTCCCTTCCCTGTGATGACTTTTGTTTGGAACTGTAATGAGTTATAAACTGCATGATTTAGATAATCATACTGAATCAACTGTTACCTGAACAAAAATCATGGCCCCTTGATTTAAAAAAAAAAAAAATTGTTGCATCTTTGTAGTAATATAATTGTATTTTATGCCTGCTTTTTATTAAAAAAATTAAATAAAAGAAATTAAGATGTAAGCATTTCATACTTTTCCTGTGAGTAGTTCTAAAGTGCTGCAAGCTTCTATACCGTTTTCCCTAAAGGACTCGGATAAAAGATTGTATGCATGTCACCTAAATAGAACCACAGATTTGTGATTCTTCTGACCTAGCTTACAGAGACACAAAGAAGAGGATTTCATCTGGGACTCTGCCTCTGATTAGATTTGAGCATACAGTCTTAAACATCTTAGTACTTGGAGAGGATGAGGAGACCATATGCCTTTTTGGTCTGGATTTTTTTATAAAGTATTTCTTTGGTAACCAGTGGTTTCCTTTCCTAAGACACTATCCACCCTCTGCTAGATGACTATTCTCTGAGTCTCAGTGTTGTCCTCCATAAAATGGAGTTATATCTACCTTACAGGGTCTTTCTTGATTTAAGTATGATAATGAACAAGAGACAGATAGCCAGAGTAACTCAGGTGTTTATTCTCTCCAAAAGGGAGAAAGTGCCCAGATATGGTGGTGTATGCCAGTAGGATATACTGAAGAGGGGCAGCAGGAGGATCACAAGTTCCAGGCTAGCCTGGGCTATAAAAGGGGAAATATTAATAACATGTTTAGACATTGCTTATAACGGTGTTAAAAGTACTGATAGAGAAATTATTTATAGTGGAGAGCAGAGCAAGATGGCGGCTCCCCGGGAGGCAGATGCTTTCTGAGCAGCTAAAACAAGTCTGGGGGAAGGGGGACTTACCCCCTCTTAAGACGGTTGGGAAGCGTAGGAGGTGGTCCAAGCACCTGGATCCTTAGTGACTGCAATTTGGCACTACAGACATCATCCAAGGGAGACAGCAGACAACCCTGGTGTTGATGGACCGGACCCAGTCCACTGGACTGGACCCAGGTACCATGATCATGACATCTGGCCCTGGGGGACCAGTGGGTGGACCACTGGTGGTTTGAGGTGTTTCTGTGAGAACATCTCACTGGGTGGGTGATTGGGGCTTGCCCTACTTTGGTGTGGGTGATTCCAACTGCATAGCAGCAGAGGTGTTGCAACCTTCCAGCCCACAAGACTAGGTAGGAGTGCCTGGGGTCCTAGGGGTGTGGTTCCAGTTCTGCAGGCCTGGGGGGTTTGGGCTGGCTTGGGTGTTGTGAGTCTTTGGCCATTGAGTGAGATATTTACTAGTTGGATGAAGGGTGCTGCTCTGTACAGTGTTTAGAGGTCAGATTTTGGAGCTTAAACTATCTGCACCTGTACACCAGTTAAGAAGTCTACAAAAAATTGACAAGTGGGACCTCATTAAACTCAAAAGGTTCTGTACAGCAAAAGAATGAGGGAAGTGAGGAGAAAACCCAACAGAGTTGGAGGAAACCTGCACCACTGATACATCTGACAGAGCATTAACTTCCAGAATATATAAACTACTCAAAAACCAAAGAACCGGGCTGGAGAGATAGCCTAGCGGTTAAGAGCACCGACGCTCTTGCAGAGGACCCGCGTTCGATCCCCAGCACCCACATGGCGGCTAAGAACCGTCTGTAACTCCAATTCCAGGAGAACTCCAGTTCCAGGGGAATCCGAGACCCTCTTCTGACCTCCGCGGCATTGCACGACACGGGTGCACAGACCTGCATGCAACAGTACTAGGTTCATCACACATACAAAATAAATAAATAATAAAAAAAAAAAAACCAAAGAACCAGAAACAAATGACTCACAAGCATGGAGTAAGAGCTGAACAGAGACTTCACAAGTGAGGAATTAGAGATGGCTGAAAACATCTTAAGTGTTCAACATCGCTTAATAATTAAGGAATTCAAATTAAATCCACTTTAAGGTATCATCGTCACTCTGATAAGACTGGCTAGGAATCAAGAAAAGCAAAGATACCAAATGCTGGACGAAGGTTGTGTGAAAGGGGAGCACTCATCCAAAAATCATATATATATATCTATAATTATATATATATAGTATGTGCATATGTTGAAGCAATACATATTGGTGGAAGGCAGGAACAAAAAAAAATCTAGACCAAAAAAAAAAAAAAAGAAGCCTGAAAAGTGATGTATGCCTCCAAAACACAATATTGCCCTGCTTGGAAAAAAAAAAAGACTCCTGAATTACTCAGGAGAAAAATTGCAAAGACATGGTATGGCAAATGCATGAACTCAGGTGGGGTAGGGGGCATGGAAAGGAAATGATTCACAATAAAAACTGAATTTGGCTGGAGGAATAACTGCAGGTAAGGCCACTCTCAAGCCGCTCGTAACACAAGTAAATTAAACGGAGAACTCCAAGCGAATCCAACCCTTCTGACATCAGGAATCTAAGATTCATACAAACCAAGACATTCAACAAAATCAACATCAATAAAAAAAAAGAAGAAAATTATGAAGTCATAATATAACGCAAAAATGAGAACTAACCAAGTCTTAGTTCAACAAAGAAACACCCAAACTTCACATTAGAACTGCACAACCAACAAAAGCTCCCAAATGGCTAAAGCTCATAAGAAAAAAAAAAAACCTGAATGAACCCCCGACAAATACTAGAACCCTATTAACCCTATGTGAAGACTCTTAAGAATAATAGCCACGATACAAGATCTAAAAGAAACAATTATAACATGATTTTAATAAAAATTAAGGAGTTAAAGGAATTTATAAAGAGCACATATTAAAGAAGTCAGGGACTTAAGACAGAGACAAATTAAGAGGACACTGATAAGCTTCGGAACAAAATTACAAAAGATATAAGAACACTGAGAAGTCAGAAGTTGAAATGAAGAAATGCAAACAATCCACAAACCACTTGAAATGATGGAAGAAACTCTCAGTAACAGAATGGATGAAGTAGACAAAAGAATATCAGAATGGTAGCAATGGCCCTTAATCTATACATTTTGGGAGGCAGAGGCAGGATCTTACGTGAGTTCAAGGCCAGCCTCGGTCTACCAAGTGAGTTCCAGACGTGGGGCTACAGGGAGACCCTGGTCCTACAGAAAAGACCAAAAAAAAAAATGTTTTTTTTTTTTCATATATATATATATATATATATATATATGATTTTATATAAGATTAGAAAACAATTTGGAAGAACTGTATAGATCAAGTAAAGATTATGAAAAGTTTTTAAAAAGTCACAAGAATGGAATAACTAGAAATTCTGGGACACTGTGAAAAGACCAAGTTTGCAAATCATAAGGATAGAAGAGGAAGAAAATTCACAGGATAGTGCTACTGCTCAGATTTTCAACAGAATATTAGAGGAAAACTCCCAACTTGAGCTACTTGTACTAATACAAGAAGCATATAGAGGGGCTGGAGAGATGGCTCAGCAGTTGAGAGTGCCAACTGCTCTTGCAGAGGACCCAAGTTCGATTCCCAGCACCCACATGGCAGCTAAGAACCATCTTTAACTCCAGTTCCAGGGAAATCCAACACCCTCTTCTGACCTCCGTGGGAATTGCATGACAGGGGTGCACCAACCCCTATGAATGCAGACAGTACATTCATACACATAAATAATAATAATAAAAGCATATAGAACACCAAGTAGACATAGCCAGAAGAGATTCCCCAAGTCATATCATAGTCAAGACACTAGATACTCAAGGAGAAGATACTGAGGGTGGCAAAAGAAAAACAAGTTACTTATAAGGGAAAATCTATTAGAATTACAGTTGATTATACCCAGCAAAAATGTCTATTATAATTGGAGAGAGGAAAACACATAAGTTGAAAGAATTCTTGTCCAGAAAGCCATCCCTTCAGAGAATATTCAAAGCAATACAGAGTCGAGGGTAGGGTTGACTGTAATCAACCAGCACCAGAAATAAATAATACTAATACTATAGAAATATAAACATAGGACAAAAATGCTCCAGAAATCAAAATGACTCAAACTAATAATTCATCAATAACTTTAAATATTAATGGACTGAATTCTCCAATCAAGAGACACAGACTGGTAGAAAGGATGAAGAAACAAAACCCATTTTGTTGTCTGAAAGAAACCCACCATGATGAAGAAGCTCACTGCAATATTATCAAAGAAACAACCAAGCTGATATCGTAATCCTTAATTTTTATACACTAAATTCAGGTGCAACGAACTTTATAAATACAATTCTACAGGACTTTAAGGCACAGATTGACTCTAGCACACTAGTAGCAGAGGACTTTAATACCCCATTCTATCCATTAGATAGGTCAACTGGACAAAAAATAGAGAAACATATCAATTCAACAATACAATATACCAAATAATGGAATCACAAATAGATACATCATCATTTCAATACACTACCAACTACATATGCCCTCTCCCTATTTATTGGTTACAATCCTTTGAAACTTGAGGCAAAGTTTTTTGTAACCTGCTCGCTGATAAATAAATGGCCATCTATACTAAGATTGATAAGCCACAATAGGGTTCTTGATCTCAAGGATAGTGATTAACTCAAAGTAATGATTATTTCTGCCCCCAGGAGCTACACACTTCAGAATTTACCTGTTTTATATGTAAGACATTTCCCACCCCTGACCTGTACTAGAGGCCCAGTTACAGCTATTAGATTAAATGGACACAAATTTCTATGTATATGTAAGATGTTTGATCACTAAGTAAAACAGCTTTGGAATGAACAGACTTTTTCCCAAACCCACGTAAAATATCTCTGAACATCTGGAGAGATTTGGTCATCCAGAACCAAAGACTGCAAGGACATTGAAAGTTTATACTTTACAGTGGTATGTTCAAAATAACTGTACCACCTACATAAATGCATATAAATTATTATAACTAGGGACAAATCTCTCAGGACATGTTATTTAGTCTCACAGTATCAACTAATAGCTCTCTATATAAGATTAAAATGAATGGCTATCTCCAGAATAGAAAATAGTAATATGCTTAAGCTAATTAGTGATACAGAATTGTTATTGAATTTCAACCCACCCCTAACTTGTACTGAAGTCCCAGTCACAGCTATTAGACTAAAGGGACACAAATGTTTTTCATGTTTACCTATATTCTACATGTGATAATTTTGACATTTCCATATGAGATAATTTGACTCAGGAAAAGCTGGGTTCTATCTCCTTGAACCAGCAGTATGCAGGCCAGAGGAAGACAGTCTGAAGGGGTGTGGTAAACCCCTTCAGCTTGGTTCCTGTTTACAGGTATGTGATACAACTCCCTTCTGGAAAACTATAAATCAGGATTTAGGGGTCTGGGAAACAAGACAGGTCGTTCAGAGTATAGTGACAATCTACAAAAACAGGGAGAAGGAATATGCCTCCTCCAGGATGCAATTTTGCCTTACAGTCAAACAAAACATTGGTGGATAAAGATTTCAGTGCCAGTTCTGGGCCACCCTGCCAGGAGCCTCCCTGTTGGCCAGGGAGGCTCTAAAAGGCCCCCAAACAAAGGCTATTTGCCTGTAACTTGGGGTGCACATAAGAAATGGACAGAAAGACCCTATAGCTGAAGATATGGCATGATATGAGCATGAAAAAAATGTTGTGATCCTGTACTGCAAATCAACAGCTGACCTCCATGGTGTTAGAAAGCACTATCCAAACCACTAGAAAGAAAAAGTTTCTGAAACTTCAGAATGGACTTTTTGTGCTACACTTTTACGTGCCAAAGAAGATGTAGTACAATAGTGGCAGCCTGATAAATGTGTACCCGGAAAAAAAAATTTTTTTAATCCCAGTGTCATCTATGGCCTGGTGTTTGGTGGGGTATGATACACACTGTAGCCTTGGTGCCTCCTAATGTCGGGGGACTCTATCTACCATATTGGAAAGTTATTAGCATCACTTGGTCAAAGAGTTATAATGCTCCAACCAAGATATTTCCAAGCATATGTGTCTATACCCATAGAATAACTTGTTACAATTTTTAATGTGTTGCTATTATTTTTCTTTTACTAGAATTAAAAGGAGACTGCTGAGTCACCAGTCAGTCCTAAACAGAACATGGATAGTCCCAAGAATTTGACATGTCACCTCGGAAAGGGAAGAGAGGGGAAAAAAAGGGGAAAGAGAGGGAAAAGAACAGAAAAACAAAAACTGGATCTTCTATCATTTCTCTCTCCCTCCCCTCTAAAGTCCAGGGACTCTCTCGAAAGAGGTAGGCATGCCAGATCGTAGGGCCAAGGAGGGGGGATGAATTATGAGGTTACAGCAGAAATGGACTGGATTTTGTTTTTTGTGTAAGTAAACCTCTTCACTTGGGCTTGGGGAGCCTGGGTTGTACAGAAAACTAGACGCGGATGTAATTGGGCTGGTGTGGACATTCCTCACATTTGCTGCCTAAGTGTACTTGCTGCCTAATTAAAAAAAAAGTACTGACAGTATATCTAAAATACTTCGGGTAAAGTGATATTTACCCCATGATTTCATTTAAACTAATAGCCCAATTATAAGTGCATTTGAGAAAAGATTTAACTTAGGTTTTGTTTTTTCTGTGACGCTAGTTGAAGGAACCCATAATTTATGTTCAGATGTGTTTCTCTTACTCCTGGTCGAGAGTAGTAGTCCTAATAAGATTAACTGGTTTCGGGCTGGAGAGATGGCCTAGCGGTTAAGAGCGCCGACCGCTCTTACAGAGGACCCGGGTTCGATCCCCAGCACCCACATGGCGGCCGAGAACCGTCTGAAACTCCAATTCCAGGAGAACTCCAGTTCCAGGGGAATCCGAGACCGTCTTCTGACCTCCGCGGCATTGCACGACACGGGTGCACAAACTTGCATGCAGATAGTACATTCATACACATACAGAAATAAATAAAATTAATAAAAAAAAATTTAAAAAAAAAAAGATTAACTGGTTTCTTGAACCTTACGTAACTAAAAATTTTGAAGGTTTAAGATCTGACAGAATTCAAAAAGTGAAAAAGTTTTATTTTATATAGAAAACCAAATATTTTCCAATAAACATCTATTATTTACTTGCATTCTTAAGCAAGTAGTTATGAACTCCTTCCCTGCCTCCCATTCTTCTTGGGGTCTGCTGTGTGGCCTAGGCTGTCTCATTTTCCCCAGTTCTGGGATTATAGGTTTGCACCACCACACCCAGCTAAGTAGCTCTTTCAAGTGTAATAAACCTGACTTAAAGTTTCTTAAATGACTTACTAAACTTGTAAAGACTTTTTTTAATGCAGCAATGAAAAGCTGTGTTTTTCCTCTGGTTTAGTCATGTTGAAATATCAAAAGAATGCATCCATCATTCGGTCTTCCTGATGGGCTTCCGATAGTGAAGTACCGTAGCTGTTACCCATATGTTTAAAGCCAGCATGATCACAAAACGGGTAAGAACTGAAAAAGAAAACCTGAACATCAAAATCTTTGTACATTGCAGAAGAAAATCTCCCCCAACCCCCTCTGTAAGTAGAAGCCTAAATAAGGTTTCACCCTCAACCCCCAGACAACACTAGTTTCCAATATTTCTGAGGAAATTATTTTCCTGTAGTAATGCACATCTTGGCCTGATAATCATGAATAATCACATCTCCTCACTGTGTAATTTGAGGTAATGTGGGTCTGGTAAGAATGTTTATGAGGTTGAAGGTACCTTTGGTATCTTTTTGTTTGGTGACATTTCATGTAGCCCAGACTGGCCTCCAACTTACTATGTACATGAGGATGACTTTAAACTCTTCACTTCACAAGTGCCAGGATTACAGTTTTATGCAGTGCTGGGGGTTTTTAACCCAGGCTTCAGGCATACTAGGCAAGCAACTTTACCAAAGGAGCTATAGCCCCAGCTTAAAATTTATGGTGCCTTTGTAATGGAAAAATACAGAGTATACTAGCTATGCTATTTTTAAATGTTGATCCTCAGATAGCTTGTCACTTCAGGAGCAGTGACCACAGACAAACTGCAATTGGACGATTCTTGATCTTTCACTTTTCCTATGTAGGTTCTTTGCTGTTTAGTTATGTTTGAACTCTGCTGTGAATTCAGGTCTCATGGAGGAGAGCCTCCTTTTCCTTTCCCCTTTGACCAGAGTTTGTATATGCTTTCATCAGAACAAAGTGACTTCTCTTCTGAACATTCTTTCTCAGTTTTGGGGGGTGAGTCTTTTTGAGACAGGGTCTCCCTGAAGCCCCAGCTGGCCTAGAGCTCTGTAGACCACTCTGTAGACCAGACTGGCCTTGAGCTCACAGAGATCGTTGGCCTTGCCTCTGCCTCCTGAGTGCTGAGATTAAAGGCATGTGCTACCACACCTGGCTTAAAGACGGTTTTTAGCCTCCATGTGGGTGCTGGGAATCGAACCCAGGTCTTCTGCAAGAGCAGTCAGTGCTCTCAACTGCTGAGCCATCTCTCCAGCCCCCTCTTTCTCAATTATTTAAAAGGTGAAAATGTTCTAATCTTTACTGGACAGGTATCTGTTCTAATCACTTTCCAAAGATGCTTTACTCTAAGGAATTAATAAATTATGTTTCAGTTAAAGTATTTATCAGATTTTTTTCTTGAAAACACACACACACACACACACACAGTTAAATGGTTAAATGCTATTCATGGTTTCTGCTTTAAAAACCTGTGGGTGTCTTACAGCTAATAGTCAAGTAGTCCTATCTACAGCTCTGGCCACTCTGGCCCCTGCCAGCTTTACCTTCTTTCTTCCTCCTCTCATCCTCTCTCCTGGATCTCTGTTCCTCACCGAGCTCCTTGGCATTGCCAGCCATGAACATTCTTTGCTCCTGGCCATATGTGCTGCCCATCTGATCAGATCTCTGTTCTGCTTTGAGACTGGGTCTCCCAGGCTGGCCTGACTCTTTTGCTTCAACTTCTCAAATAGCTACTCAGGTGTATGCCACCATGCCAGCTGCTCTAGTCTTTGAAAACATGTTTCACAATGTAATTTAACACTTCATTGTCTAGTTTCCTTTTTGAAGTAGAAAATCTCTGAAGAATCCCTTGCATAAATCTACCCCAAGTAGTACAAGGGGTGGATTCTTAATCAAGGTAGTCACTGTTGAGGTCTAAGTACACATTGTTGCATCCTCTGAATCTATAACCTAATAGAATCAAATGGATTGTTAAGCCTTAAGGTGATTTCCAAATGGAGATCCTAATCCCACACAATGCAAGTAGGAAGTCAGAAGTCTTTGCTTACTTGTCAAATCATTGGTGGTCATTAGAGTTGTTATTATTCTTGCTGTAAAAGAAAATTTGCAGTAGTAAATAACATGCTTCTCAGATGTTTTTGTATTTATATTTAGCTCATTTCTTTCCTCTTTAGTATAAAAATATATGCTAATTTCTTGAAGGACGTTGGTGGACAGCATATTGCATTGTTGTCCAACAAGCAGCCATGCATCCTTACCTAGTCATATACAAACTACTTCTGGAGCAGAAGTGCCTTTTTTTAATAAACAAACAAACAAACAAAAAACAGGGTCTCCTTGTAGCCTCAGCTGGTCAGGAACTCAGAGAGATCTGCCTCCTGAGTGCTGGGATTAAAGGTGTGTGCCACCCCACTTGTCTCAGAAGTAGTAGCTCAGTACTGCCAGGCCAGCAAGGGCTCCCATTCCTCTATGTGTTCACCTTCAAAAACCAACTTTGGTTCAAAAAAGGATCCCACCAATTAAAAATTATTTGTTAAGCATTGAACTCTACACCAGATTTCATAGTTATGAACTGAGCCTCAGACTGGGCATGGTGGTGCACACCTTTGATCCCAGCACTCAGAAGGCAGAAGCAGGTGGATCTCTGTGAGTTCAAAGCCAACCTGGTTTACAGAGCGAGTTCCAGGCCAGCTAGGACTAAAGGGAGACCCTGTCTCAAAAAGACCAAAAAAAAAAACAAAAAAAAAACAAAACTGAGGCTCACAGTAAGGAAGCTCTTCCTAAGCAATCTAACCAAAATTCTTTTGTTTAGCTTCCGTATTCCTTACAACCCTTCATAGTGAACAGGACTTTGGGTAACAGTTTAAGCTAATTCTCAGCTGCAGTCTGCACCGAGCACACCTTGTATACATAGACACCCTTCCTTAGTAGGTTCTATCTGAAGAGTGACAAAGTGTTTAAAGGTCCAGGACCTTGAACACTCAGTGACCACTAGGAAGACTCAGGTGCTGATGAACTCCTGTCCTTGGAGAGTGGTATTCTTACTTGCACAGGTGTAGGCAGACAGGCCCCAGGTCAACGCACTCACTGCTCCGGAGTCCTTTGCCTTCCACAAATACTGGAGCTGAGCAAATTTACTGGCTGCACTGATGATTGTGCACAAGTTCTGTTGTGAGATAAAACGTGAGCAGGTCAGGATCCTGTCTGAAAAGCCAGTATACCAGATATCATGCTTTTTTTTTTCTCCAGAGAGATGGCACAGGTGGAGGTCAGAGGACAATTTGCAGGAGTCTATTCTCTCCTTCCACCATGTGGGTTCCTGGGATCAAACTGAGCTGTCCGGCCTGGCAACAAGCACCTTTACCTGCTGAGCCTTCTCGCTAGCACTGGCAGAAGAGCAGGCGATGAGACATAGTCAAGGCCATATTCTGGCCTTCACAGGTGGAAGAATGGGGCTATCACTAATTGAGATGGTAAAGCTGCAGAAAGCACAGCGCCAGTGGGCTGGGAGAAAACTGCAGATCACTTTCGGCTTTGGTCATCTGGATGGTGTGGATCTGGCCTAGGTAGTCAGATACACAGTGTGTCTGAAGTCCTGAGTGTCTGACAGTCAAAAAGTTAGGAAAATGAGGAGGAAACAGAAAGGGTGGGAGAAAGGATGGGAAAAGATGCCCGGGAGTCGGGCATTCAGAAGCCTGATAAACCAAGCAGATGGCGACCTTGATCTGTAGTCAGTGTCTCAGTGTCACAGAGATGATGAGTAAGAGTCAAGGTGGGAACTGACCACTTTGATGTGAGTGGTAGTCACGGGGGCCTTGGCAGGGCATTGGAGACCACCCAGTCTGCTCTTGTGGGTGACATGGAGCACAGGGGGTCTTGTATAAAGAGAGGAGGTTATGGGGGCTGGAGAGATGGCTCAGTGGTTATGAGCACTAACTGCTCTTCCAGAGGACCCGGGTTCAATTCCCAGCACCCACATAGCAGCTAAGAACTGCTTTTAAGCCAGGCATGGTGGCGCATGCCTTTAATCCTAGCACTCAAGAGGCAAGAGGTGGGTGGGTCTCTGTGAGTTCAAGGCCAGCCTGGTCTACAGAGTGGGTTCCAAGCCAGCTGGGGCTATAGGGAGACCCTGTCTCAAAAATAAATAAAAAGAAAGAAGGGAAGGGAGGGGAGGGGAGGGGAAGGGAGGGGAGGG
>VZQC01011260.1:605571-624018 GCA_009823505.1 Rhizomys pruinosus
AAAGAGAGAGAGAGAGAGAGAGAGAGAGAGAGAGAGAAAAGAAAGATTACATAGATAGGGAAAACCCAGGGAGGAACTTGGCAGAGGGGTCCTGAGCAGAGGAGGGGCAATACCATTGTCAGGCCAAAACAAAGGATGCACTGAAGCTGGGCACACATGACAGGAAGACTGAGTCCACACAGGAAGGCCTGTGAGGAAAGAGCAGAGAAGGGAGGACTGAGAGGAGGGTGTCCAGGCTGGCTCAGTGCACTGGGGAAGGAGACTAGAAGTGGGCTTTGCTCATCCATCTGGACACAGCCATGTCTGATGGGTAAGCTCTAGAGAAACCTGCCCCCAGTATATTCTGCCAGCTTTATCTTTCAAAAAAATGTCAGCTTTGAGAACAAGAGGTAGTTTGGAACTGTCAGCACACATTCAAGGGAGAGCATGTATCTTCCCACAAAAGAGTCCAGTGGAGGAGACTGGGAAGATGAGATGTGGGTATGCCACAGGACACACTCAGGAGAGTGGTTTAGGGCTACTGGTCTGAATTGGTATGTTCCACAGCCTGGGTTTTCCACTAATTGAGACTCCTCCTCTCTAGGACTCTTCCTTTTTCTGGAATGTGTTAGCTGTAAGCACACCACCAGGCACAAAAGAAACACCAAAACCTGTAGCCTTTGACCTTTGAACCCAATTTCTGATACCTGTACCACCACCCAGCCAGATATCTATCAGGAAGGCTGTTGTCTGTTGTCTGGCACAGCCTGAGAAATCTGAAGGATGACTGGGTCCACACTTGTGGTCAGAATCCTCTCCACCAAGCTCCCAAGAAGCTCATTAGCAGGGCCACCAGACTTAACCAATAAAAACCCAGGAAACCCAGGTAGAGGTGACCAATAACAAACAGCTCTTCATATAAACATTCCATGCAATACTCTGGAAGTGAATACATGAAAAGAGCACTTGTGAGGCTGGAGAAATGGCAGTTAACAGCACTGGCTACTTTTGCAGAGGACCTGGGTTCAGTTCCCAGCTCCCATATGGTGGCTAATAACCAGCTCTAGCTCCAGGTCCAAGGGATTGATGGCCTCTTCCAGCTTCCATGGGCGTTGCATGACATGGGTACACTTAAAAACACACAGGCAAAACACTAACACATAAAAATAAATTAGGGACTGGAGAGATGGCTCAGTGGTTAGTAGCCCTGGCTGCTCTTGCAAAGGATCCAGGTTCAATTCCCAGCACCCATATGGCAGCTAACAACCATCTGTAACTCCAATTCCAGGAGATCTGATGCTCTCTTCTGACTCTGTGGGCATTGCACCTCAGAGCCCCACTGTGCTGCCATCTGCTTGTTTATGGCATTGTTATCTTCTCTAATAGATCAATTACAAAAAGGACAATCCAGGCCAAAGAGATGGTGCTGCCCACCAAGCCTGATGACCTGAGTTCAATCCCCAGAAACTACATGGTAGATGGAGAGAACTAATTCCACAAATGGTGTGTGATCCCATATACAAAATAAGTAAAATGAAAAAAAGGACAATACACTCAGAGTCCTGCTTGAGCCCCAAACCCCCAGTTTTCAAGAATAATGCCTTTCAATATTTGATTGAACACTGCAGCAAAAAGCAGGTGAGACATCTGTTCTGAGGCAAAGGCTTCTCTGCTCTCGCTCCTGCTTTGCAAGGGTACCACTTACCATGGCCAGGTCAATGATCCACTTCTGCAGGCTGAGGAGGAACCAAGAAGACACAAATCTGAGTGAGTGTTAAGGGAACCAGCAGTGAGTCACTGGCAGCCCCACCCCTCCAGGCTTGTCTGGTGCGACAACCCCAGACCACAGAGGGTGACACAGAGACACCAAGGCGGAGGAAGGGATGGTTCTGCTGGCCTGTGTCCAGTTTGACAAAGATGAAAGCTTTGCGAGTGAACACTTGCTCAGAGTTCAAAAGAACAGAAGCAGACTAGGGAAGAAAACACAGACCCTGGGTTCACGAGCTGGGAACATGAGTAAGATGGTAACTGCCTGCTGACTTCATGACCTCCAAGCAGCTCTAATTCATTGTCAAGGTTAAGCATACTAGCAAAGCCCAATTTTGCAAAGGAGGGGTGTTTGGCAAAACAGCTTGCTGTGAAGTTCTTACTGAATCCTCACCCCTTTCCCACTAATATGGTAGTTGGGATGTTCGACACTGGGGAAGGAGGAACAGTTTTCTATCTGCCCTGTGCACAAAGCTCAGGGACACTGGGACAAGGGAGTCATGGCCAGGGAGGGAGGGGCATCTGGGAGGGACATGTCATTTTAGACCTTGCCCTCCACCTTGGGTTGCCTGTCTGCACAGTGGACTTAACATTCCCATCCCTTTCTACCTCCCCCAAGTTACACAGAAGAAATCCAAGACATGGCTGAAATAATCACATTAAGCAGGTGAAGAGATTAGATTAAACAAGAGATGTCCCATGCAGAAGGCAGTGGGGTTGAACATAGCAGCAGGGTCCACAAGCCGGTCCGCATCCAGCTGCTTGAAAGTGTTATTAAAACATTCCCTCCGGGCATGGTGGTACATACTTTTAATCCCAGCACCCAGCACTCAGGAGGCAGAGGCAGAAGAATCTCTGCGTTCAAGGCCAACCTGGTCTACATAGTGAGTTCTAGGCCAGCTGGAGCTACAGGGAGACCCTATCGCAGAAAGACCAAAAAAAATTTTTTTTAATAAACTACAGTTTTGCATGGGCAAGGTGATTAGTACTGGGAACGCATAGCCACCCTCGACAGGCACCACCCTGGGCCCATGCCTTCCAGCTGATGGGTACACACCACCCTGGACCCACGCCTGCAAGCTGATGGGTACACACCACCCTGGGCCCACGCCTTCCAGCTGATGGGTACACACCACCCTGGACCCACGCCTGCCAGCTGATGGGTACACACCACCCTGGGCCCATGCCTGCCAGCTGATGGGTACACACCACCCTGGACCCACGCCTGCCAGCTGATGGGTACACACCACCCTGGGCCCATGCCTGCCAGCTGATGGGTACACACCACCCTGGACCCACGCCTGCCAGCTGATGGGTACACACCACCCTGGGCCCATGCCTGCCAGCTGATGGGTACACACCACCCTGGACCCACGCCTGCCAGCTGATGGGTACACACCACCCTGGGCCCATGCCTGCCAGCTGATGGGTACACACCACCCTGGACCCACGCCTGCCAGCTGATGGGTACACACCACCCTGGGCCCATGCCTGCCAGCTGATGGGTACACACCACCCTGGACCCACGCCTGCCAGCTGATGGGTACACACCACCCTGGGCCCATGCCTGCCAGCTGATGGGTACACACCACCCTGGACCCACGCCTGCCAGCTGATGGGTACACACCACCCTGGGCCCATGCCTGCCAGCTGATGGGTACACACCACCCTGGGCCCACGCCTGCCAGCTGATGGGTACACACCACCCTGGGCCCACGCCTGCCAGCTGATGGGTACACACCACCCTGGACCCACGCCTGCCAGCTGATGGGTACACACCACCCTGGGCCCATGCCTGCCAGCTGATGGGTACACACCACCCTGGGCCCACGCCTGCCAGCTGATGGGTACACACCACCCTGGGCCCACGCCTGCCAGCTGATGGGTACACACCACCCTGGACCCACGCCTGCCAGCTGATGGGTACACACCACCCTGGGCCCATGCCTGCCAGCTGATGGGTACACACCACCCTGGACCCACGCCTGCCAGCTGATGGGTACACACCACCCTGGGCCCATGCCTGCCAGCTGATGGGTACACACCACCCTGGACCCACGCCTGCCAGCTGATGGGTACACACCACCCTGGGCCCATGCCTGCCAGCTGATGGGTACACACCACCCTGGACCCACGCCTGCCAGCTGATGGGTACACACCACCCTGGGCCCATGCCTGCCAGCTGATGGGTACACACCACCCTGGACCCACGCCTGCCAGCTGATGGGTACACACCACCCTGGGCCCATGCCTGCCAGCTGATGGGTACACACCACCCTGGACCCACGCCTGCCAGCTGATGGGTACACACCACCCTGGGCCCATGCCTGCCAGCTGATGGGTACACACCACCCTGGGCCCACGCCTGCCAGCTGATGGGTACACACCACCCTGGGCCCATGCCTTCCAGCTGAAGGGTACACACCACCCTGGACCCACGCCTGCCAGCTGATGGGTACACACCACCCTGGGCCCATGCCTGCCAGCTGATGGGTACACACCACCCTGGGCCCATGCCTGCCAGCTGAAGGGTACACACCACCCTGGACCCATGCCTGCCAGCAGATGGGTACACACCACCCTGGGCCCATGCCTGCCAGCTGATGGGTACACACCACCCTGGGCCCATGCCTGCCAGCTGATGGGTGCACACCACCCTGGGCCCATGCCTGCCAGCTGATGGGTGCACACCACCCTGGGCCCATGCCTGCCAGCTGATGGGTATACACCACCCTGGGCCCACGCCTGCCAGCTGATGGGTGCACACCACCCTGGGCCCATGCCTACCTTCGTTCGGATAGGCACCTACCAGGCACATCCTGCAAGGGATGCAGTGCCAGGGCGTCTCATGTTATTAATCATCAGGGGGGATGTTTGAGAAGAAAGAAATGCCTGAGATAAATACAGGTGCGCTTCGTTGCTCTTAGCAGCACTGAGTATACAACTCTCATGGCCATCAGGGACACATCAAGCCCCACTTGACTTTGGAATGAAGCATGAGAACTTATCAATGGGAGGTCACTGGCAGCCACTATACTAAGGTCTGGAAACAGACTTGCATTTGTGATTCTTTTTTAGTTTAAGGGAAAAAAGTCTATCTGGTAAAGGATCCTGCTTCATAATGCACAGCATTAGCAAGTGACACCCTCAATCCCTTTTTCTTCTTTTCAGTGTTGAGGACAGACCCCAGAGCCTCTTGCGTGCCACCACTAAGACCCCTCCCCAGCCCTTCCAGCTCCATTTCCACCTCAGATGCGGAAAGGATACACAGCCATGTAGGGCACAGCCTGCTTCACATTCCCATTGAAATGAAAGATGAAGAGCAGGAGGAGGATGTCTGAAAGGAGAGGCTCTGTGAGAAGGAGAGGGCAGCCCGAGGGAAGTCTGGGGACCGGAGGGCTGGTTACCTTGTGCAATGAGAATGGGGTACTCCAGGTAGGTCAGCAGTGGGTTCCCATAGTAGCACTGGTAGCGAAGGAAGACCAGGAACCTGGGGAGACAGGAGGTACAGATATTCACAGTCCACCCTGGACCCAGCCAGACGCCAGATAAGGCACATTTACCCAATGCTGGCAATGTGGAGCCAAACTTAGGGAGGAAGTCATGAAACAAACTGGGTGCAAAGTCAAGTTAATAACTAGGGGACATTCAGTTCCTGCAGTGTGCCAGGCTGGAGTATGATATACATAGTCACCTCTGATTTCCTAATGGCCAGCCCTCTGGTGGTCAGAAACATCTGTCACTCAGATAGACTGTAGGAGCAGAAAGGGACCAACGGGGGCTGGTAGGCCAGTGTGGTGGTGCACACCTGTAATCCTAGCATTTGGGAGGCTGCGGCAAGAGGACCAGGAGTTCAAGGTCAGCCTTGGCTAGGTAGCAAGTTCAAATCCAAGGTTAGCCTGGATTACATGAGACCTTTTTCTCTTTTTTTTTTTTTTTTTGAGACAGGGTCTCCCTGTAGTGCTGGTCTTGAACTCAGAGATCCACCTGCTTTGCTTCCCAAGCACTGGGACTTCAAGCAAGTGCCACTATGCCCAGCTGAAACTCTTTCTTAAAGAACAACAGGAACTGAAGAGATGGTTCAGTGGTTAAGAATACTGCTGTTCTTGCAAAATACCCAGGTTCAAATCCCAGCACCCACATGGCAGCTAACAACTGTCCTTGATGACAGTTCCAGGGGATCCAACATCTTCTTCTGACCTCCGAGAGCACTGCCCAACACAGCTGCAGTTACATATATCTAGGCAATACACTCATACGCATTAAATAAGAATAATAAATAAAATATTTCTTCAAAAAAGAACAACAAAGAGGGACAGGGAACATGCCTAGATGGGCACTGACAGAAGGCTCAAGGAAGCTGAGGGAGACTCTCTGCCCCACAAGGAGGGCAATGAGGGAAATGAAGACCCACCTCAATTCCTGTGAGAGATTGAAGACCCTGTCCTTCTCTGGAGCCTTTACCTCGGACCCAAATCCCCTCAGCGCCTCTGTCAGCGGCGCCGCCGCCTGTCTGCTCATGCGTTTCAGTATCCTGAGCTCCCACAAAGGGCGATGCTGGTGGTGCCTGGGTTGTATGGTGCAGCGGCAGGACTTCAACAGCATTCACCACTGCCTCCCCTGCAGCTTCCTTTGGCCAAAAGGCTCCCTCCAGCTCCACCACCTGTACAGTCAGTCAGTCCCCAGGCTTCTGTTCCCGAGCCTTCCTTTCCCCAGCCCCAGACCCTTTGTCTACACAGATATTTCCTGCTCCTTCCTAAACACCCGGCACCCAGAGGGTCTTCCCAAGTTGCCCTTCATCCTCTGGTATAATTAATATTGTTCAGGCTCTGCTCAAGACACAATTTCTTCAGATGAGGTTTTTGAGTCCCATCTTTCCAAGGGAAGTCCAAGGGGCTCATGCCCTCAAGGCAACTGTCCTGCCCTAGGCCTGGAGGGTGCAGGATCTGGAGGGTTCTGGTTGGGACCGTGGCCTTAGTGGCCTTAGTCTTCTTCGTGTTCTGACTGGCCAGGAACAGACAAAGCAGGCATGGTCCAGAACTGACGCAGAGTTGAAGTGACACGCCCCTCCCCTCACACCAACTTGCACAGCCTAGCGGGAAGGGGGAAGGGGGGACGACGACTAAGGGGAGGAGCCAGAATGCAGAAAACCAGGATCAGTCCTGCCAACTCCTATTGTTCTAGTCAGGGATTAACACAACTCTCACCTTGTAAAAGAGTACCTTCATAAAGTGCTCAGGAACTGGGAACCAGTACTGTAAACTGGTATGAGGTATAATGGATAAAACGCTATTGGGTTTCAGGGGTGGAGCACACCCACTCCTGGCCTTGGAACTTAAAAGGCCGCCAAGCTCCATAACAGAAGTCTGCGTGGTCGCCCTGGCACCGCCTCAAAGCCTTGAAGGGAGGGAGGCCTGGGGTTTGCAGAAAAAGCCTCCTTCTGGCTACATGGAGACCCTGTCAATAAAAGACCAAAAAAAAAGCCTCCTATCTGCACCGGGTCCCATTGCAAGGCCCATAAACGCGAGCGGCCCACCGGATTAGCCTGGACTCCCCGGGAACACTACCCGGCAGGAGCTGGATTCTGTTGGGGCCAGCTGTAGGAGAAGGTGATAACTGACACCGGATTTCGGATGAGTCCTCCAGTCTTCCCCTAAGTGGACTGGCATGCTCGACGCCGAGCAACCACGGTGAAAACCGGCGGGGCAAGAGATGCGAGGTGGGGCTCCGTAGGCGCCCGGAGTTTACGGTTCATCCGCGCCCGGCGGCCTCAGCTTCCAACGCTCCGAGGAAATGGCAAACCTGAGCCCAAATCCCTCTCCTGGCTTCGCACGCCCGCATCCACTGCACCACGCACGCAGTCACTTCGAGCCCTCTTCATCCTCTGCCTTGGGCCTAACCCCTCATCTCGCCAGCCTCTGCCAACCGGAAATGCACACACGTTCTTCTCCCTGTGCTGCCATCAGACCAGTACAGGGTCGTTCTCGATCCTTCCCCGCTGCCTCCGGAAAAGTGCGCCTCGAAGCCGGGCGTCGGACCGGCGCGCACCGCAAGGTGGATTCAGGTCCTGATCTTGGAACAGCCGGGGATGGCCGGTTGGGGGACAAAACCATGAGGGCTCTGCCTGGAGCAAGATCCCTAGATTCTGGGACGTGTTTCCCCACCAATTTGCTTTTCCCAAACAAAGTTTCACAACTTTACCTCCCACGCTTAGGGCTCTAACTGCTTAGCCAGGGCCACCGCGAATAAGCCGCTCCAGCAGCAGGCGAGCCCCTCCCTGCCGGCTCATTGAAGCCTCAAAACTTGTAACTTAGAAGCAACCCAACTCCTGGTTTACAAGTAGAGAAATGAAGACTGGAAAAATGTGGACGGCGAGTGGCGGGGTTAGGAACCTCAGAGAGCTGCAGGTGCAAAGGGCCTCGCCCGCCGCAGGCAGCAGGTCCCAGGGGCGGAAGGGCCGAGTCCCCCGTTCTACAGGGCTGGACGCGCGAGCAAGTCCTGCCTCCCTGGACTTGGGACAACGCAAGGAAGCCGGGTGGGAGAGCCTGGGGTAGCGCTTCCCAGCCCAGAGCCGCCCAACTTAACTCAAGGCCACCCAGCCGCAACTCCGGAGCTCGCGGTCCCCTAGGCTGTCCGGGATTCCCGGCTCCTTCTCCGCCACCCGGGGGTCTTACCCCGCCAGCTCCAGAAGTAAACTCGGGAGGCTGATGCCGCGCGCGCTCCGCGCCGCCAGCTGCGCGTAGATCTGCGGCAGCTTGAGCGCGGCGCACACGCCCAGCGTGCTCCAGTTGCAGAACCACAGCAGCGGGGCCTCCATCCTGAGGCCGGGGGTGCGCAGGGCCCAGAAGACGCTCAGTGGAAACCAACGGCTTTGAGGGTCCAGTCCTTCCGCCCTCCCGCCCACCGGCCCCGCCCCCCGGCCCGCCGGCCCAGCCCTCATCTGCTATGCAGCCTAGCTCTCCGCCCCCAGGCGGTGGCTCAGCCCAGCCCAGTCCAGCTGCTCTGCCAGATGCTGATTCACTTTTCTGTGTTCCACCCACCAGCAGCTCACTGCTGGGAAACTCCCAGACCCGCCAGCTTCCCTAGGGACTGGGTAGGCACAGGGCCTAAGGGCACCCCTCTTGGGGTGGGCCATTCAGTTGAGATTTCCACTCTACAAGAGTTATGCTTTTTCTTTAGGCATTTCAGAAATTAAAACTTTTATATTTTTTTTTTTTACTTTTTTTTCTGTTTTTTTTAAGGGATTCTACAATGTAAGAGCACAGTTGGTTTCAGATCACATTGACGTTGCTCAGTTTGCCATGCAATTAGGTAATTGGTGCTAGCATCCACAGATGAGGGATACCATTCATCATTTGTTTTTCTGGGACTGTGTTACTTCACTCCGTATGATATCTTCTAGCTCCAACCATTTACCTGCAAAGTTCATGATGTCATCTTTCTTTACCGCTGCAAAGAACTCCACCCATCAGTTGAGAGGCACTTGGGTTGGTTCCAGCTCCTTGCTGTTTGTGAAGAGAGCTGCAATAAACATGGCTGTGCATGCATCTCTGCATATATTTTAAGGAGGAACCTATTTAAGTAGTTTTACTTTCTGTTTGAGTGTTTACATGTATAAGTTGCAGGTCATAAAAGTGCGTCAAACCCTCCTGGAACTAAAGTTACAGACAGTTGTTCTGGGAGCCGAACTCTCTAGCCCTCTATCCCTCCAGCCCAGAAAGTGAAAAATTTAAAGCCCTAGTAGCCATAGTCTTGATCTTTCTGGTCCAGAGATGCAGGACTCCCCAGGGGCCCGGTGGGGGGGTGGGGGTGCTGATCCTCTTACTGAGCTTGCCCTTTAAACCTGGAGCTTTTTTTTACGAGTACTTTGTTTTGTTGAAATAGGGTCTCGAGGCAAGCCAGGTAGGCCTTGAACTCACTGTGTAGCAGAGGCCAAACTTGAACTCCTGATCCTCCTGCCTCCATTTCTCAAGTGCTAGGAATTACAGGCTTGTGTCACTGCACCAGGCCTTTTCTTGTTGGGGGCTTTCAGACAGGTCTTACGCAGAACAGACTGGCTTTGAACTCGAGATTCTCTTGCCCCCTCCTGGCAAGTGCAAGGAGCTTGCAGCACCATTCCCTCTGAGAGCTCCCTCCTTCCCTCCCTTCCCTCCTCCCTTTCCCCCTTCCTTCCTCCCTCCCTCCCTCCCTCCCTTATTATTCTGCATGTATGTAGAGGTTAAGGATAGATAACCTCTGGTGTGATTCCTTGGGCACCATCCACCTTTTTTGGAGAAGGGGTCTCTCACCGCCTTGGAACTCATCAAACTGGCTAGTGGGCCACCCGGATCCTCCTGCCCCCCCCCCACGCACACACAGTGAGATTACAAACACATCACAACCAGCTTTGTCACAACTCAGCCTTCATGCTTGCAAAGCAAGCACTTTACCAACTGAGCCATTTCTCAGCCCTGGGGTGCATTTCTTACAGTATAAAATAAACTGTTTAAAGAAGGTGTTGTGGCAGCGTGCTGCTGTCTCTTCCACATTGGACCTTGGTCCTCTGGAATCAGGTAGCTGTTATCGCCCACGGGACACTTCACTCATGCTCCCTCAGAGAGGGAGGGGAAGGCTCACAGGGCCCCTCTCTTCCCCAGGGTTTATAAACCATAAACGTTAAACCATAAACCCACTGGGGACTTGAATGAGGCAGCTTTCTTTTTTTGGTTTTTTTTGTGTTTTTTTTTTTTACTCTTGAGTTCTTTTTATTTTATTTATTTTTGTATGTGTATGAACGTACTGTCTGCATGTAGGTTTGTGCACCCGTGTGGTGCAATGCCGAGGAGGTCAGAAGAGGGTCTCAGATTCCCCTGATTGGAGTTACAGACAGTTCTTTTTTATTTTTTATTTTTTTTAAATTTTATTTATTTCTGTATGTGTATGAATGTACTGTCTGCATGTAGGTCTGTGCACCCATGTCGTGCAAGGCCACGGAGGTCAGAAGAGGGTCTCGGATTCCCCTGGAACTGGAGTTCTCCTGAAATGGAGTTACAGAGGGTTCTTAGTCGCCATGTGGGTGCTAGGGATCGAACCCAGGTCCTCTGCAAGAGCGGTCGGCGCTCTTAACCGCTAGGCCATCTCTCCAGCCCGAGGAAGCTTTCTTGAGTCTTCACTGGTGCTGGGTGAGACTTTTCTTTTTCTTTTTTTTTTTTTTAACTAAATCTTTTTTAAAATTTATTTATTTTTTATGTGTATGAGTGTACTGTCTGCATGTAGGTTGCCACACCTGTGTCATGCAATGCTGCGGAGGTCAGAAGAGGGCGTCAGATTCCCCTGGAACTGGAGTTAAAGATGGTTCTTAGCTGCCATGTGGGTGCTGGGAATCGAACCTGGGTCCTCTGCAAGAGCAGTCGGTGCTCTCAATCACTGAGCCATCATCTCTCCAGCCCCAAGACTTTTCAGTGATGTAGCTGCTGAAGGTCACCCATGTTCCTGTAAGCGAGCTCAGTAAATTCATTGGCTCACCTAGCTGCACTTAAATGGAATCATTTCTTTGGTTTGTTGGAACCCTACCTGGTGTGCATAGGTACTTCTGTGTACCCCCAAGAAAAAATAATGCAAGAAGAGGGTAACCCAGACAGTCCCTGAGGTGGACAAACTGGGGTAGGGGGTTGATTTTTCCCACCTATGTAAATCACTGTATATTGGGGCCAGGTTATGAGACAGAAAATACACAGGCATACATGCATGTGTGCACACACAGGCTCACAAATGCAAATCCAGACCCTGTGGTAGTAACTGTAATTCATCTGTGGTATTCTGTGCTGTAAACTGTACTGGGAAGGGTAAGATTAGATCTCCTTCCTGGCCTGCACTTTCTGTCCTTGCCTTGCCTCAGGCTCTCTCTAAAACCATTACCCCTCCCTTGGAAGAAACTAAAAAACCCAGTGTCCTTCCTCTCTAGGTTAAACAAAAGCTAGATGTGTAAAAGGAAACCTTCAAAAGAATTGTGCCCACAGTGCTCTGGGTACATTGCTAATCAACAGATAGCCACGTATCAGTAGACAACTGTTAAGAAAAGTAGTGAGGTGTGGAGATCAGGCCAACATCTGCTCTAAATTATTCCCTATTATGTAAAGCAAGGAGCTCTTGGGCTGGGCCCTGCCCCTACAAAACAGCAGTTCCTTCTGTTTTGAGTACAAATACTGAGTGAGGTACAGTGAGTCCATATCTTGTTTGTGCCCCATTTGCTCAGCAAAAGCCCAGGCCCAGCAACACAGCTCAGGGCAGGGAAGGGCAGAGCCTGATCTCCATGCTTGAGGAGGAACTTTCTTTACAAGCATCAAAAGTTTACTAGCTGGCCTTGTGGTGTGATCCTCTAGTCCCAGAACTAAGGAGGATGAGAGCAGAGGAATTACTTGAGCCCCCAAGTTGGAGCCCAGCCTCGGCAACACAAGACCATGCTCCCCATGTCCCACACGCACAGAAAAATACTTTTTGGGGTGGGGGGCAGTTCTTTTTGAGACAGGATCTCCTTGTAGCCCCAGCTGGTCTGGAACTCACTACGTAGACCAGGGTGGCCTTGAACTCACAGAGATCCTCCTGTCTCTGCCTCCTGAGTGCTGGGATTAAAGGCGAGTTCCACCATGCCCAGCTTAGAAAAAAACTTTTTTTTTCTTGGAAGATTCAACTTTTTATAAAATATAACGAGACTCAGTTTTTTGTACGTCAGTTTGTCAAAATACATAAAATGTGAAAAATACAAGTGTCCTTAAAAGGATAAACAGATAAATGACAGAGAATATTGAAAACCTTGGTTTAAATTACCAACTGCAGACCTTTCTAGTAAACTATCACCATCACCATCACCATCATTAATGATAGACATTTAGCCGCCTTGTATCTTTGAAGTCAAGTGGATTTGTGCTAATGACCATCAGGTAGAACCACTATGAGTACAATGCATGCCTTATCAATTAGCATTTTCTTTTTTTCTTTTAATTTTTTTTATGTGTATGTGCACTGTCTGCATGTAGGTTGGTGCACCCCTGTTGTGCAATGCTGCAGAGGTCAGAAGAGGCTGTTGGATTCCCCTGGAACTGGAGTTAAAGATAGTTCTTAGCCGCCATGTGGGTGCTGGGACTCGAACCTGGGTCATCTGCAAGAACAGTCGGCGCTCTTAACCACTGAGCCATCTCTCCAGCCCCAGCATTTTCATATTGCTTAAAAATATTCCCATACTCAACTAAAGAAAGAAAAAGGCATTGGCAGTGTGGTAGACATGAAGAAAAACTCGCAAATTTTCAGGCCTTCCAATTTTGCTCCTTCTTTGGACAGGCATGTCTGGAGTTGTTTGATTTTCTCTGCTTGCTCTTTCATCATGTGTTTTAGCATGAAATTTTCTTTTTTAGCCCTTATCCATTTTAAGTCTTGGACTCCTGAATTCTGTATTTTCTTGAGTCATTTAAGGGACATTTCAAGTTGATGTTTTTTTTTCAACTTCTTTATATTGTTCTTTTTCAGCTAGCTGTTTCTTAATCTTTTCATAAGAGTAATGAGCATTTGCTTTATAGTCCATTTGACGTTGGCAAGTCATTCCTGTCACTATGGGACCATAAACCAGCATATATATCATAATCGTCCAAGACTGATTGTGATACCTGATAGTCATCTATAGCAGTGATCTGATTTCTGGTCCATGGTCGACATTGGGCACTGAATTCTTCCTTTTTCTGTTCTCTGTAGGTCACATGTTTATCTGCTCCTGGCTTTAAATGTTCTGTGTCTGCTTTTTCCACTGGTTCAGTTCAAGGAGATTCTTTTACTTCTGTGGTAGGTATTTGTAATCTATGGGCTCTTCTCTGCACCATGACTTTGGGAACACGTAGGGAGGAAGGTAGAAACTTTGGACATGTCGTCTTCTGCAGCAGTTGCTGCTAACATCAGTTCTCTTCAGACAGGCTGCCCTGGAAGGGATCTGGATAGAACTGGCAATGAAGACCTGGCTGAGGCTCACCACACTATCTCCAGCCTCCCTTGAACCACAAGCGGCTCCCGAACCTTCTCCCACGCGCACACCAGGGGTCCCCCTTGTGAGGAGTGGCCTACCACCACGTGCCCCAGAACCAAGAGGCCTCAGAAAAAAAAAACAACTTTTTTTGTTTGTGATTCTAGTGTGAAGAAGAAGAAACAAAACCTTTTAATAGTAGCAAGGATAGTATAGAAGCCTCTAGAATCTGTGCCTCCTGAGGCCCCTGGGGTTTACTTTCATTATGTCACTTGACATGTCTCTTGAAGCAAGGAGGTGGTACGGTATGGAAGCACCTGGGCACTCTCTGCCTGCCATGCTGTCTGGTTCCACCGCGTGTCTGTAAATTGCCCTTGCAGGAGGCCCTTGCTGGTAATTCCACATGGAAGTAAATCTTGTTCCTGGCGTGACTTAAGCCTCTTGTGCCTTTTGATCTGGGGGCTGGGGCTGAGGATACACAGCCTTTTTATAACCTAATATTATGGTGCCGTGGACTTGGTCAGAGCTTGATAATTTTTATCAGGCAGAGCGCTTGCTCACCTGGTTTTGGTCTGGCAGAGCGCTTGCCAGTTCTCACCCCGAAAAGGACTTCCTAACTTTTTTTATGGAACCCCTGGGACAGACTTGCTGCAGTGTATTCTCCAGACAACCAGCTGCCACATTTCACGATGAGGTACCACTCTGCTCTCCTGCTCCCCTCCTTCCCTCTCTCCCTCTCCTCCTTCCCTTTCTCTCTCTTTCTCGCTCCACTTCCGCCCCTTGTACTTCCTCCCTCCTCTCAGCTTTCATTGTTTTGGACCCACTGAGGCTTGCTGACTGCCTCAAACTGGGCTCCTGATCCCATCATGCTCGTGCTCCCGCCAACACCATTTTGAATCCACAGGCTCGCAGGCTGCCTCAAACTGTGTTCCCGTGCACAGGTGGTACAGCTCTCTGCTTTCCTACACTTTCCTGCTTCCCTCCTTCTCTCTCTCTCTTTCTAACTTCATTTTTAGCCTCCCGTTAGAGGAGGTACTTCCTCCACTCTGCCTCCTATTAGAAGACTCATTTCCTCCACGCCTCTTCCCCTGTCTTTTGAGGCTAAACTACCTTCCTTCCTTCCTACAGCTCTCTCCTCTCCCCAGTCTGCCGCACAGCTGCCCCGCCATGCAGTTTTTCCCCCTCCCCTGCACCACTGTGCCGCCACCACCGGGGGCTTTTTTTTTTTTTCCAAACAGAAATGGGAGTGGCAGCCACGCCCATTCCTCAGCCGCCATCTTGTTCTGAGACACAAAAAGACCACGTGGCAGAAGCCTGAATTTACATCAGAATTTATAACTACATCCATTTCCAAATACAATCAATTTTCATTTTTATAATTTTGTATGGATAGTTAAGTTTTACAGGCTCTTGTTTGAGATCATTTACATCATTTGGCTTTTTAACAAACACGTTTTTTTTATATTTTGTTTACAAAACTTTTGCCTAATTTTAAGGGATTATTTCAGATTTTGGCATTTTCCATTTCATTGTTGTTTTTTTTTAATAAACCCCATTTTATTCAGAAATACATTTTTTGTCTGCTTCGGGATACAGGCCTCTGTATTTTGAGATTAAGAAGGTGTGCCAACCACACCCTGTCTCACTAGCATCCAGCTTTTCCCTCAGGCAGTAACCTTTCACTTGGCTGGGATCTTTTGATTCTTCCACTAACTAAATTTATTCTCATTAAATTAGCAGGTAATATACACAAGCCACCAGATTTTCCTGCCCAAAAAAAAAAAAAAAAGCACCTGGGCTTACCATTTAGTGATGACCCCATTCCTCCCCTCACCTCTTCTGCCTCCCTCAGAGGTGATCAGAATCTGCCCCCAGAACCAGGAGAGGGCTGCTCCAACATGCAACACAGCCACTCCTGCTAGTGACAGAGGCTGGCAAGATGGGGGATCTTAGAGAGGCATTAGTGCTCTGGGAAACTCCAGTCATAAGTCAACACTAGACTGTGACTGCAGCCAGAGATCTCTAAAGTTGCTGTTCTGGAGGTCAGCTGTTGAGTCTGGGCTTCAGGGCAGGGATTTCCATCCAGCTTGGAAACTTCTCACCTTAGCTTTATGTGATGTAAAGGACATGGGGGCATAAGAGTGTGGCATCGCCGGGCGTGGTGGCGCACGCCTTTAATCCTAGCACTTGGGAGGCAGAGGCAGGCGGATCTCCGTGAGTTCAAGGCCAGCCTGGTCTACAGAGTGTGAGTTCCAGGACAGCTGAGGCTACGGGGAGACCCTGTCTCGAAAAGACCAAAAAAAAAAAAGAGTGTGGCATCCTCCTAGCCTTGGCTTTTCAGGACATGTGACCTTGGCAAACACTTCTTCACACCTTAGCTCCTTCATTTCAAAATGGGAGAAACAAGCTGAGAATGTAGCTCAATTGGTAAGGGCCTTGCCTAGCACAAAGTCCTGAGTTTGGTTTCTCAGCACCATACAAACTAGGTGTGGTGGCACACTTCAGAGCATAGACAGAGGCAGGAGTCTCAGAAGTTCAAGGCTGGGAGCTGAGGATGTGACTCAGCTGGTGAAGAACACATGCATATTCAGTTGCCTAGTATACACAAGGTTGTGGGTTTAACCCTCAATAAAGTAGATGAAGGGACACATGCCTGTATCCTGTAATACCTGTGCTCTGGAGATACAGACAGGAGTGGCAGAAATTCAAGGTTAGCAAGTTGAAAATCAGCCTGGACTACATGAGATCGTTTAGAAAAATAATTTAAGGATCATTCTCAGCTACATAGCAAGTTTGAGATTAGGCTGGGCTACATATTCAAAAATGAATAAAGTAAAATAAAATATAAAATAAAATAGGGAAACCATCCCCACCTCAGGAGGTTAGTAAGAGGCATGTAGTAGTACTCTATCTATGGTAATCAGACATAGCACATGGGCAAGCAAGGGGAATATGTGTAGGGTTCATGGGAGCCAGTTTTGCATCTGAAGCTCTGGGGCATGGGACTGACCTGAAGTGGAGTTTGAGGTGCAGTAGAAAAGCACGCATGTCCCAGCCCCATACCTCAGACGGACCTTCCCTTACCATGTAGCTCCTCTTCCAGAAAGCTGCAACCAGACAGCTCATCTTTAGAGCTCCTCTGTGGTTTTGAGGTTTGAGGAAATCCCTGGGGGTGGGTCCCTGGAGTGCACATCACTGGAACTCTTCTCCAGCATGTTGGAGACCACGGTCTCCTTCCCAATACCAAGTTCCACAGACTCAATGCTGAGCCACAGTGGAAAACAGGAGCCCATTCTTTCTTAAACTGATGGAAAAACATCTTCCTGTACGTGTGTATGCATAGGCCAAGGGATCCGAAAGGGCAAGATTCTCTGATAACGGTAGGTCTGATTTTCCCCATTTCATGTTGAATAAACTGTTTCAATAGAGAATGAGTGAGCCCCTTGCTCAGAAGCACAGTTCTGAGATAAATTTGAAGGGACAGGTTCTCAGAAGTTCACGACCACTCCTTGCCTTAAAATGGGTACTAAGAGTCAGTTAATTTTTTTTAACATTTTTTTATTGATGCTTTGTGCATTTCATACATCATTTTCCAATTCAGTTCAGGCATATTTCCCTTTCCTTTCCCCCCCACCCCCACCCCATGAGTCAGTTAATTTTATGCCACACCTAACCCTCGAGGACGATCATATGCATTAATAGTTGGAATTTTTGTCTATACATCATTTAACTGCCTGTATTTATATACTGCTCCTAAGGTACTTGCCAGTTTGCTATGGACACATTGCTCAGCCTGTCAGTATAGATCCTAGAACAAGGGCATTCTACACCAAGGTTTCTTAAACTTCTTCCACTCATAATCCCCTTTTCACCTAGTTGTAAATGGATGGAGCTCGAAGCCATTATGCTGAGTGAAGTAACACAGTCCCAGAAAGACAAATGGAGAATGGTTTCCCTCATTTGTGGATGCTAACACCAAATCCCCCAGATGAAAGGCAAGCTGAAGGACATGGCTGTATTTTTGTTTATCTGAAAGCAGCTATGTTGTTATAATGTGAATCTCTCAACAGGCTCTAGAATCCACCCACCAATTATTTTCAGACTCTGTAATTACTGTATATGGGTGGAGAGTGTGTATCCATATTTTAGAGTAATATGAAATTAATGGAGGAAAATGTGAATTCCTAAGCATAAAAAAAAAAAAAAACTGAGAGAAAGATGCAGGACAGTTATGGCAGAATGCACGATCTGGAATGGGATGGGGTTGGGGGGAAGGGAAGGGGAATATGCCTGAACAGAAATGAAAAATGATGTATGAAACACATAAAACATCAATAAATAAATTTTTAAAAAGAGTATGTTGGTGCTGGAAAACTGGCTCAGTGTTAAGAACACCCCTGCTCCCACAGAGGACCCAGGTTCAATTCTCAGAACCAACATGGCAGCTTACATTCATCTGTACCTCCAGTTCCATGGGATCTAACGCCCTCTTCTGACCTCTGTAGGCATTGCACAACATAGTTGCACTTACATATATGCAGGCAAAACACTCATACATATAAAATAAAATAATAAATTAAAAAAATTAGAAAAGAGTATGTGGCTTATGGGACCCTGAGATTTTTGCTGGGAACTTTCTTAACTGGGCCAGTATTTTCATTGATAAGGATAAACAGCTTCATTCCAAGAAACAGAACTTAGAAATTCCAATGTGT
>VZQC01011260.1:625532-676304 GCA_009823505.1 Rhizomys pruinosus
CTTTTAGTCCCACCTGGCCTGGAGCTTGCTCTGTGCACCAGACTGGCCTTGAACTCAGAGATCCACCTGCCTCTGCCTCCCGAGTGCTGGGATTAAAGGCATGTGTCACCACACCTGGCAGTTTGGCCTCGTACTGTTCTTCGTTTGGATGTCTACTCCTTCAGGCTTGTGTCCTTTTTACTCTGCCTCATCATTTCCAATGCAGGATGATGCCTCTTGTTCACTCTGTGCCTCCATGGCTGGTGGTGATTCTTTATCATCAGGAACAGAGAGGCCACTTCTGCCACAGAGCAGAGAGAGGCAGAGATGCTCAGAGAAGTGGAGATCAGAAGGGAAGGGCTGCTGCCTGCTGCACCTCTAAGCTCCTGAGTCTAGTCCCTTCTGGACCTGTGGCCCAGCCCAGCCAATGGCTCTGAGCTACCCTGGCTGTCTATGTAGAAGAGGCTTTTGAGGCTTCTCCGGTGCTGCTGTGGAGCTTTGGTGTCACCTGGGTCTGGAGGCTACGTGGCCCATCCAGCCTCCCTTGTTCTGGCCCACAGGAGACAAGAGGCTGGCAGCGGGACCCTGTGCAGCGCCCCTCTGCTCCCACTCCCTTGGCTCCGTGGGTAGAACAGGGACCTTCAGAAGCAGGCACCCTCCCGGAGAGCCTGCAAATGTGGCAGAGGGTGGAAGGCGGGCAGGTTGCCTGTGGAGAGGGTCCCTGGCCACACAGGTGGACTGCAGAGTGCAGCAGAGTCTCTTGTAGGCTCCTGAGGTTCAGCTGGGCCTTGGTGCTCTGGTAATGGGCTGAGAGAAGCCTGTGCCCCAGGACCCATTGGTCCAAGAGAATGGAGACATGTAGACAAGATCTGCCTCCAGCCTGATGCTGGTACCCACATGCCACTTTGTATTGGGAATGAGGTAGTGGGCTGCACTGCATGGCTGCCACTGACCCATGCACTCTGGAAAAGAATAAGATCACACCCATGGCAGAAACAGATGGCACCTGTACCAAGCCCTAAAAGCTATCCTTATACCAGCAGAGGCAGGGACTTGACTATGGTGTAATGCTGCCACAGGGTGACTGAGACCTGACCATACTCACTTTTGCCTAGTGAGTATTTTGCCTAGTGACTTTTGCCTAGCCCTGTGATTTCAGACTGGACAGGGCACCCAGCTCTGACCTCAGACTCCCAGAAAGAACATTTCCTCCTCTACAGAGCATAACCCCCATCCTAAAGTTCCTGAGAGAATTAAATACACCAATACTTGAACATAGCAGTGACATTTAAGCAAATATCATTAAAAAAATACACCTTCGGTCTAGCACCCTCCTGGAGACCAAGACCAAGGCCTTGTGAAAGCACTCTAATGCTGAGCAAGTCTACAACTCTCCATCTCCTCTTTCATAGTCTCAAGGAGGATGTGTTCTGAGCAGATGGAAAGGTGATTCTGGATTATCAGGGCAAGCCCAGTGTAATCAGAGGGGATCTTTAAAGGAGGGAGACAGAAAGGGGGAAGTAGATGGGGGTGGTCAGGCACTAGAATGACTATGATCCCAACCTCAAAACTGAGTAAAGCACTGCAGGGCGATGAAAGCTGGTGATCTGCAGGAAGGAGCAGGCCCAGCTCTGTGAAGCAGGACGATCGGAGGCCGAGGTCATCCTCAGTTACATAGTGACTTTGAGGTCAGCCTGAGCTACCTGAGAGCCTGTATCACCCAAAAGAAACAATAAGCAATCTACTCACCACCCTCTCACCCCCACCTCTAGCCCAAAGAACTTTAAAGGTAAGGAAACATGCCGGGCGTGGTGGAGCACGCTTTTAATCCTAGCACTTGGGAGGCAGAGGCAGGCGAATCTTTGTGAGTTCAAGGCCAGCCTGGTCTACAGAGTGAGTTCCAGGACAGCTGGGACTACAGGGAGACCCTGTCTCAAAAAGACAAAAAAAAAAAAAAAATGTAAGGAAACACCTGCCTCCTCAGCCTCTGAAAGGAGCTCAGCTCCTTGACCCTTGACTTTGGTCCAGGGACCCGGTATGTGGGACTTAGGACATTTAAAAGATAAGATGACAGATCTAGGTTGCCTTAAGCCACTGAGATGTGGCCCTTTGCTGCAGCTGCCAAAGATAGTACAGCAGCTTATAGGTGGGGAAACTGAGGCACAGAGGACAGAGGTCATGAGCAACCTGCCAGAAGTTATTCGATCAGACTGAATCCAGGAGGCTTGCTCCTGACCTTGACACTGGGCTCCTTTTCAAGGTCTCCAGGGTTCTGAGCCCATGGGCTGGGGTTCTAGAGTTCTGGGCAGGTCTCTGTAATCTTCCCCTGCCCCATGTGGGCCAGAGCTAAGAGCATCTTCCAAAGGCTGCCTGGGCTCAGAGTCTGCTCCACACCTACCTGCCAAGGCCAGCACCTCCTCTATACTGGCTGGAGATCATCCTCCTGCTTCTGCTTCCGAGTGCCTTCCACGAAGAAGAAGTCCATGTGGGCGAGGGCCCTCCCCAGGGGTGTGTCCACCCTGCTGCCCACCACCCGACTTGTTGAGCTGGGGAATGTGTCTGAGAAGAGGGGCAAGTCTGCAGGCAGCTTCTCAGGCTCCTTCTTATTGCCCTGGAGAGAGAGGACAACTCAGGTCACACACCCTTGGGAAAAGAAGGGAACTGCACACTATGTCTGGGGTTTTCTCTGGATGTTCCTGTTCCAGTGTGGACCTGGAAACCACAGAGCATGAGCTAGAAGGGATCTTGATGGCATTCACTTTAGATAGCACAGAGGATGAACTAGAGGGGTGATATCAGACTCAGGGAGAGTGTTTAGCCAAGTCCGTTTTCCCTGTGGGACTCGGTGCATACGTATTCCTATGTGCAGCAGCCTTCTCAACCAGGGAAGAGATTTAAGCAGAAAAAGCCTATTGCTTCCAGATGGTCTGCTTTTACAGATTTTATTTATTATTTTTAAATTTTTGACTTATTTTTATTTTATATGCATGAGTGTTCTGTCTACAGGTATGTGGTTGCGCCCAGGTCATACAATACCTGTAGAAGCCAGAAGAGGGTGTTGAATCACCTGGAACTGTAATTACAGTCGGTTGTTAGCTGCCACCTGAATGCTGTGAACAGAACCCAGGTCTTCTGCAAGAGTAGCCAGTGTTCTTAACACTTGAGCCACCTCTCCAGACCCCAGGTGGCTCTTTTTTTTTTTTTTTTTTTTTTTTTTTTTTTTTTTTTTTTTATTTTTTTTTTTTTGGCTTTTTTTTTATTTGTTTATTTTTTTCTTCTTCTGTATCCCCAACTGTCCTGGAACTCACTATGTAGACCAGGCTGGCCTTGAACTCACAGAGAGCCACCTGCCCTGCCTCCCAAGGCTCATTTTTAATATCCAAGCAATCACTGAGGAATTTTTTTTCTAAATGTTTCATATAAATATTTTCTTCTCCACCAGACCCTGTAGATCAGGCTGGCCTTGAACTCACAAAGATCCGCCTTCCTCTGCCTCCCAAGTGCTAGGATTAAAGGCATGCGCCACAATGCCCAGCTGACCTTGAGTTTCTTAAAAGCACATTATTCTGTTCCTCACTTCAGCATGGAGCACAGAGTATGCCTCCAATAAATGTTAGTGGATTGAAGGAAGAATGAGCAAATAGTCACACTGAAAGCATGTTTCTGGGGTTGAGGGGTGGGGAGTGGTATAGGGGGTTGCCATCTTACCATTGGATCATAATCTTTCAGGAAACCCCAATTCTCAGCCCTGGAAAGGAAAGCACAGGCAGTGTGAGTTCTCTCTGGAATACTCTGCATGGGTTTCCACTATGTTTGTTTGTTTGTTTGTTTGTTTGTTTGTTTTTGTCTTTTCAAGACAGGGTCTCCCTGTAGTACCAGCTGTCCTGGAACTCACTCTGTAGACCAGGCTGGCCTTGAACTCACAAAGATCTGCTTGCCTCTGCCTCCCAAGTGCTAGGATTAAAGGCGTGCGCCACCACGCCCGGCTTCCACTATGTTTTTATGTCTTTATGTCACAACGTGGAGATGAACTACTTCAGAACTGCAATGAAAACCAAGGGTTTTCAGTATGTGCAGTCCAGTAGAGACTTCCTAGACTGCCACCTGCATTGCTAGGGAAACTGATGGCTGAGACAAGGCCATGAGCTTTTGCATTTTCCAAAGAAATACAATTTTCACATCCTCCAACCCTGGAAACCTTTTGGGATGTGGCTGAGCAAGGCAGATGAGGACAGGAGAAGGGAGCATGGTAATATGATTCAAGACCTGCACAGTTCTTTGATTTGTATTGGAATCTGTTATGGCAAATGATTATATAGTACTTACAATAAAAATAGCTTCTCTTACCCCAGCCTGACAGTGCCTGTGCACCATCCCTCCAGTCAAATTATAGTCTAATTATCTATTGTGTTATTATTATTATTATTATTATTATTATTTGAATATCCGTGTGTGTGTGTGTGTGTGTGTGTGTGTGTGTGTGTGTTTCACAAGGTCCATGTAGGGGTCACTGGATAACTTGTGGGAGTCAGTTCTTCCACACGGTGGTTCCAGGGATTGAATTCAGGTTGTCAGGCATGGTGCCAAGTGCCTGAACCCGCTGAGCCACCCCCCGGCCATGTTTGCACTCCTTTGCTTGTTTTAGACAGGGTCTTCCTATGTACTTACTATGTAGCCCAAGTTGGCTTCAAACTTGAGATCCTCCTGCCTCTACCTCTCTGGTGTTGGGATTACAGGTGGAGTGCCACCCAGCCTGGCTCTGTTTCTAAGTCATCTTTTACCTATATCTTCAGCCTTTAGTCTGTATTTGAAATAATATGTTTATCCCAGGTTGGCTTTGAACTTGCTATATAGCAAAATAGGACTTTGAATTTCTGATCCTCCTGCTTCTACCTCCCAAGAACCAGGATCATAGGAATACAACTACCATGTCTGGTTTATACAATGCAGGGGATTGAACACAGGGCCTTGTGCATACTAGACAAACACTCTACTAACTGTGCTATACCTCCAGCACTCATCCCCCTATTTATTTATTTATTTATTTATTTATTTGTCTTTTTGAGACAGGGTCTGTCCTGGAATTCACTATGTAGACCAGGCTGGCCTTGAACTCACAGAGATCCACCTGCCTCTGCCTTGCCAGTGCTGGGATTAAAGGCATGAGCCACCACACCTGGCTTAAAGATGGTTCTTGGCCTCCATTTGGGTGCTGGGAATCGAACCTGGATCCTCTGCAAGAGCAGTTGGTGTGTTCTTATGTACTCTTAACCACTGAGCCATCTCTCCAGCTCCAGAAAATCTTTTTTTTTTTCTTTTGGTCTTTTTGAGACAGAGTCTCCCTGTAGCCCCAGCTGTCCTAGAACTCCCTCTGTAGACCAGTCTGGCCTTGAACTCCTAAAGATCTGCCTGCCTCTGCCTCCCAAATGCTAGTATTAAAGGAGTGTGCCACCAAGCCTGGCCTCAGAAACTAGCAGAGTTTCACTCTATAGCTAAGACTAGCCTCAAACTTGAGGTCACTTTTCTGTCTAAGTCTCCAGAGCAAAGGGATTACAGGTGCCTACTATCAGATCAGACCAGGCTCAGTTGCTAAATTTGTGTGTGTGTGTGTGTGTGTCTTTTTTTGAGACAAGGTCTCCCTGTAGCCCCAGCTGGCCTGGAACTCACTCTGTAGACCAGGCTGGGCTTTGAACTCACAGAGATCTGCCTGCCTCTTCCTCCTGAGTGCCAGGATTACAGGCAAGTGTTCACCACACCCAGCTAGATTTTTTTTTTTTAAAGAGACTCACCGGGCATGGTGGTGCATGCCTTTAATCTCAGTACTCATGAGGCAGAGGCAGGGGGATCTCTGTGAGTTCAAGGCCCAGCTTGGTCTACAGAGTGAGTTCCAGGCCAGCTGGAACTACAGGGAGACCTTGTCTAAAAAGAAAAAAAAAAAAAAAAAAGAGTCTCATATAGCTGAGGCTGGCTTTGAACTTCTGATTACAGGTGTACATTATCACTATGCTATTTTTATGTGGTGCTGGGATCAAAACTAAAGATTCATACATGCTAAGCAAGCACTCTACCAATTGAGCTTTGCCCTAGCCCTGTGACAAGTACTCTACCAGTTAGTTAACTCTATTCTCGGCCTCCATTGCTGGATCGTTTAACGATTTAAACTTACTTATTAACTTATGTAACTTCTCTTTTACTTTATTTATTTATTTATTTATTTATTTATTTATTTATTTATTTATTTATTTTGCTGCACTGGGGATGGAACCCAGGACTTTGTGAATGCCAGGCAAGTGCTTTACCACTGAGCTATATCCCCAGTCAGCCCTTTGACTTCCCATTATAGGAATGATGAGTTAGCATTCTGACCTGCCTCCCTTGCCCTCACCCTTCAAAAAGAATTATATTATCTGTGGTGGTGCACACCTTTAATCCTAGCACTTGGGAGGCAGAGGCAGGCAGATCTTTGTGAGTTCAAGGCCAGCCTGGTCCACCGAGTGAGTTCCAGGACAGCTGGGGCTACAGGGAGACTCTGTCTTGAAAAGAAAAAAAAAAAAAAAAGGAATTATATTATCAATCTAGTTACATTGATATTTACTGCTTATATTTTATTTTATTTTTTATTTTGAGACAGGGTCTCCCTGTAGCCCTAGCTGTCCTGGAGCTCACTCTGTAGACCAGTCTGGCCTTGAACTCAGAGATCCGCCTGTTCTGCCTCCCGAGTGCTAGGATTAAAGGTGTGTGCCACCACACCCAGCTTAAAGATGGTTCTTAGCCACCATATGGGTGCTGGGAATCGAACCTGGGTCCTCTGCAAGAGCAGTTGGTGCTCTTAACCGCTGAGCCATCTTTCCAGTCCCTACTGCTTATATTTTGATGACTCTATGTATTATTTATAATGCACCAAGAAATATGATCCTAGTTCCTTTATCTTATTTTATTTATTATCATTAATATGTTAGTTCTGGGAGAGAGAAATTCTAGTTTCTATGGCTTACACCTCAGTGTTACTAAAATGAACTTAGTTTACTTGTTCACATATATTTAAGATTTTATTTGGGGCTAGAGAGACCAGCTGCTCTGGCAGAGGACCAGGGTTTGATTTCCAGCACCCACAGGGCAGCTAACAACCATCTGTAATTCTAATTCCAGGTGAATCCAGCATCCTCTTCTGACTTGGAGTTGTGGTGCACTTACAAGGATGAGGGCAATACATTCATACACACAAAAATAATAAATAAATTTTTTTAAAAAGATTTTATTTTGCTGGACGTGGTGGCACATGCCTATAATCCCAGCACTCAGTGGCAGAGGCTGGTGGATCTCTGTGAGTTCAAGGCCAGCCTGGTCTACATAGCAAGTTCCAGGCCAGCTGGAGCTACAAGGAGACCCTGTCTCAAAACAATTAAAAAAAAGGATTTTATTTTTATTTAAGTTGGGGGTGGTGGTTCCTGTGATGTCTGGAAGAGAGCCTCACATCCCCAGGACCTGGAGTTGAAAGTGGTAAGCCTCACCACACGGGTGCTGGAAACTGAACTCTGCAAGAATGGTGCACACTCTTTAACTGTGGGGCTGTCTCTCTGGTGGTAACGAGATAATTGAAGTTACATTTGTCCCTGAGATCAGATCTCCGTAGGGCAGCACCATCCTGGGTGTCCCTCTCGGTTCTCCTGGCCCTGGGAAACCTGCTCCTGCTGGGCTCTGTGCCTCTGCGTTCCTGGCTCTTTTCTCTGATTCTTAGTTCTCAGTCTCTGGGCAGTGTCTCTTCTCTAGTGAGTGTGAAGTTTCCTCTCATGCCATCGGATGCACCAAGCTCTTCAGGGAGAGCCCATTCAGGTGAATGATAATGATACCCATTTTTTTCTTTTTAAAATTGAGGTGTCGGGGCTGGAAAGATAGCCTAGCGGTTAAGAGTGCCGACCGCTCTTGCAGAGGACCTGGGTTCGATCCCCAGCACCCACATGGCGGCTAAGAACCGTCTGTAACTCCAATTCCTGGAGAACTCCAGTTCCAGGGGAATCCGACACCCTCTTTTGAACTCTGGGGCATTGCACAACATGGGTACACAAACCTGCATGCAGACAGTACATTCATACACATACAAAATAAATAAATAAAATTACAAAATAAATAAATAAATAAATAAATAAATAAATAAAATTGAGGTGTCACTTATATGCTATAAGGCTCGTCCTTGTGAGTCAGGTGTGGTAGTGCACGCTTGTGGGTCTGGGCTACAGAGTGAGATTGTGCTTTTTTGTTTGTTTATTTTTAATGATTTATTCTCTTAAACCATGCAATTCAGTGTTGTTGTTGTTGTTGTTTTTTTAATGAATAAACAGTTGTAACTGTCACCAGATCCCAGGACATTCTTATCACCCAGAAAGAAGTTCCACATCCATTAGTCACTCCCCAGCATCCCTTCCTTCAACCTCCCAACCACTAGTCCACTTCCTCAACTAATCAATTCCCTGACTAGTTCACAGCAGCAGTTGGGGTTTCAGAGTCACACTCCAGACTCATAGTCCACTGCTCTGGGAAGCTCTCCTGGCAGGCATGGGGCTCAGGCATCTCAAGCTCAGCAGAATGCTGGGCTGTCTTCATTCCGCTGTTTCTGGACATTGTGCGTTCATGTTTAATGATCTTAAAGATCCAGGCTGCAGCTCCTGGCATCTGTCCGCTTCTTCTCATCTCCCTGCACCCACTCCCGCCTTCCCAGGCTGTCTATCCCAACCCCTATTGTTTCCTTTGCTATACAATAGTTTTCACAAAACAAAACAGTGACATTTGACCCTGTCTTAGGCCACACACAAAGTTAGCTAAAACAGCCCAGTCTTGGGAGGCAGAGGCAGGCGGATCTCTGTAGTTCAAGGCCAGCCTGATCTACAGAGTAAGCTCCAGTCCAGCTGGGACTAAAGGGAGACCCTGTCTCAAAAAAAAAAAAAAAAAAAAAAAAAAGTTAGCTAAAACACAACAAAAACAAACCACCAACAACAAAAAAATTAAAAGAACAAAAATTAAACACCCTCCCAAACAAAACTGTGCTATTTTCCATTAACTTGATGTAAACTACAGTCATTTGAGAAGGAGGAAGCTAAATTGAGGAACTTTGTCCATCAGGCTGACCTGTGGGTATGTCTGTAAAGCATTTTCTTTTAAAAATATTTTATTATTATTTGTCATGTGTATGAGTGTATTGCCTGAATGTATGTGTGTGCACCTGTGTCATTTAATGCCCGTGGCAGTCAGAAGAGAGTGTTGGAGTCCTCTGGAATTGGAGTTAGGAATGGTTGTTAGCTACCATGTGAGTGTTGGGAACCAAACCCTGTTCTTCTGTAATAGCAACTAACATTCTTAATCACTGAGCCATCTCTCCAGTCCCCTTTCGACTGCTATTGGTGTAGGAGAGTGCAGCAAACTGTAGGTAGGCAGTGCTGTCCGTGGGAAGGTAGGCCCAGGCTGTATAAGTAGGTGATAGGGCTGGATAGGCTCAGCTGTTAAGAGTACTGACTGCTCTTGCAGAGGACCCAGGTTCAGTTCTTAGCACCAACATGGTAGCTAGCAAGGGTCAGTAACTCCAATTCCAGAGGATCTGACGCCCTCTTCTGGCCCCCATGGGCATCGTACACCTACATACATAGCTGCAAAATACATATAAAATACAAATAAATAAATTACACCGGGTGTGGTGGGCCACACCTTTAATCCCAACACTTAGGAGGCAGAGGCGTTCAAGGCCAGCCTGGTCTACAGAGTGAGTTCCAGGACAGCTGGGCCCTGTCTCAAAAAGACCCCCCCAAAAACAAAACAAAACAAAACAAAAAACCAACCAACCAAACAAAACCCCTAAATAACATGAGAAAAGTAGTGGCACAAGCCAGTAAGCAGCTTTTCTCTATGGTCTCTGCTCCAGGTTGCTGTCCTGTTTGAGCTCCTGCCTTGGCTTCTCTCAATGATGAACTGTGATACGGCTGTGATACGGAACCGTAAGCCAGGTAAACTCTTTCCTCCCCAAGGTACCTTTGGTTAGAGTGTTTGGTCACAGCAGTAGAAAGCAAACTAGAACAAAGCCAAAACAGACAAACAAAACCAGGAGCGAGTTTCAGGCCAATGTTCTTAACAATGACCTCTTGGACATCCTGTCAAAGCACAGGCGAAAAGTGAAATGAACCTGGGACACTGCAAAGAAGACAGCAGGGTAAAAAGCCAGCCTCTGGCATGGAGGAAAACATTTATGAATATGTATCTGATAAGGAGTTAATATGCAAAATATACAAGAGAGCCCTACGACTTTACAGCATAAAGCCAAACAACCCAATATGAAAAATAGGCTAAGGACTTGAGGAGACACTGTTCCAAAGAAGGCATGCAAGTGGCCAGTAGGCGGAAGAATAGATCAATAGTCAGTGTCTCTCACTGTGATGCTTAACCTTCATTGCCCTCTGGACTGGATTTGGAATGGAAGCACCACTAGGTGTGTCTACGAGAATTTCCAGAAAGGTTTATTTAACTAAGGAGGGAAGACGGCTCTAAATGTGGACAGCACAGCACATGTAAGCTGGGGTCCTACAGTGAACAGGGAGACAGAGAGGTGAGCACCAGCCTTTATCAGTCTCTGCTTCCTGACTGTGGGTGCGACGTGAGCAGTTGCCTCACACTTCTGCTGCCCTGACTCCCCCGCCATGCTGGGCTGCACCCCCCAACCATGAGCCCAACCAACCCTTCCTCCCTTAAGTTACTTTTGTCAAGTATTATTTTCTAATTTATTTTTATTTTATATGTATAAGTGTTTTGCCTGCATGTATTTAAGTTCATCCATTCATGCAATGCCCACAGAGGTATGAAGAGGACATAAGATCCCCTGGAACTGGAGTTAGAGACAATTGTTAGCTGCACCGTGGGTGCTGGTATTTGAACCTAGGTCCTCTGCAAGAGCAGCCAGTGCTCTTAACCACTGAAACATCTGTCCCACTGCTTTTGTCAAATGTTTTTGTCACAGTAATGAGAAAAGTAGCATACCATCTGGAAATGCAAATCAAAACTACAGTTGAGATATTATCTCACATGTGGATGGACGGTCAATAGAGGAAAAAAAAAGGCACTCAACAAAAACGAAACCCCACAAAACCCCAAACCAACCAACCAAACAAACAAAAAACATGCCCCAAAGACAGCCAGTGAGTAATGGCAAGGTGACATAAGGCAGGTCCCCAGAACATAAATAGAACTATTGTAGAATCCCACTTCTGAATAACTGAGAGCTGGAAATCTTCTGAACTTTCATGTTCATACTCACAATAGTCAAATGTGGAAATGAAAAATTAAGTGGATAAGAAAATGTGGTGTGCTCATGTAAGAGAATACTATTTTGCCTTAAAGGAGAAGGAAATTCTAACATGTGTTACTGTTGATGGACATGGAAGACATGCTCAGTGAAGTAAGCCAGATGCAGAAAGGCAAATACCACATGATTCCATGCATGTAAGGTCACAGGAGCACAGAAGAGTCAGGGGCTGGAGGAGGGGAGAGGAGAGGATTGCCAATCAATAGGCATAAAGTTTCAATTATACAAGATGAACAGACTCAGAGATTTACTAAAAATCATTTAGCTATGGGATGGAGTGTGGAATCAGAGGCAGAATGCTTGCTGGCCTTTGCAAAGGCCTGGGTTTAATTCCCAGCACTGAACACAACAACAACAACCAACAAAAAACAAAACAAATCAAATCAAAGGGGCTGGAGAGATAGCTTAGTGATTAAGAGCACTGGCTATTCTTACAGGAAGACCAGAGTTCAAATCCCAGTAACTACATGGTGGCTAACAACTGTCTTTAACTCTAATTCCAGGGGATCCGATGCCCCCTTCTGGCCTGGGACATTGCACAGCATGGGTCCACTTATATACACTGAAGTATAACACTCATACACATTAAATAAATAAATAAATAAATAAATAAATAAATAAATAAATAACCAAACAAATAAAGAACACAAGGAGAGGGTGGGATGGAGGTGCACCTAGCACCCGGGAGGCAGAGGAGGCAGAGGTAGGTGGATCTCTGTGAGGTTAAGGCCACACTGATCTACATAGAGTTCCAGGCCAGCTGTGGCCATCAAGGGTAAAGCCCTGAACAGCAAGCATGTCCTTACACTGGGCATCTAGACTTTTTGACAAGTGACCTGCTTTGACAAGTGACCCCTCTCTAAGTGCCTTTTCTTGGACTCTGACTCAGCCACAGGACATTCTCTGGTTTGTCTTAAAACCAGCAAAATCAGTCTAGGGACACAGCTCAAGGCACCATACTTACCTAGCCTCCCCAGTTCTCTGCTGGCTCCTGAACAGAGGACCCTGGCCCAGTCTACTGGGATTCCCCTGGCAGCCCACAAAGGCTTGGTTATCTTTAAGTGAAGGCCTAAAGGAGGCCCCTTCCCCACGGCTGGAAACCAGCATCCCTCCCAGACCTTGGCATAGCTTTCCTATGCATGATGCATGCTTCCTCCAGTCTAGTCTGCTGTGGCCAGCTGGAGGGATTGCTGTGCGGTGTGGGAGATGGGACCACGGCCCTGGCTAGGACAGCTGGGGCGACTCAGATTGAGACTGAGGGGCTGGTTGGCTTCTCCTTGTTTTTCCAGCCCTTTCAGGCCAAGCGACCCCACCCCCATGCTCTGTCCTTCATCATCTTTTCATACTTTCTCCCTTTTCTCAGAACCTTCTTAGACCCCAAAGCACGTGGAGGTAGGACAAGGCACTCACCAACGCCGCTGGGCGCACCCCTCGGCCTCCACGAATTCCCGCCACAGCTGGTCCTGCTGCACACCCAGGGCCTCTCGTCGAGCTCCGGCACCCCGGTGGCCACCGTCAAGACCCCTGCTCGCTGCTGGGCCGACCCGGACGGCAGGGGAAACTGAGGCAGGTGGCCTGGTACGCGGATGCGGATGTGGTTCTGCAGAATCCATTGGTGAGGCGGCTTTGCTTGGGAGGGGAGGGGAGGGGTGAAAGGACGAAAGAGAGAGAGAGAGAGAGAGAGAGAGAGAGAGAGAGAGAGAGAGAGAGAGAGAGAGAGAGAGAGAGAGAGAGAGAGAGAGAGAGAGAGAGAGAGAGAGAGAGAGAGAGAGAGACTTGGACCTCTCCGAGAGCGTCCCTTCTGTGTTGCCCCTGGAGAGCTTGCACAGGTGTCCTCACTGTCCTCCCAGGACCTCGAGCGCAGAGTGGCCAGTGGGGACAGAACCCCTCCAGGCTGTGGGGAGCATCTATGCCCAGCTGTGTTTGGAGGTCCTGCCTGTGTTGACGGGTCGCCTTGGGAACCCGCAGCTAGCAAGTGTGCCCGGGAAGGGGCGGACCCAGGTGTGTGTCCGCCCAGGACATCCGAGACTCTGGGTGCGGTGCAGACAGTTCCACGCCCAGCTCCTTGTCCGCCCATCTCCTGTCCAAGGGCGGGCTAGCGTCAGACTCCAGAGATCAGGGCAGGACTCCAGGCCTGTGCTGGTCCTTTGGGCAGGCGGACCTAGGGGTGCACAGCTCGGCCTACAGATGAAAGCGATCTCGATCCGGTGCTGCCTCCTGGTGGATACTGCAGCTTACAAGACATGCGCGCGCTCCAGATTTCCAGCTTGGCTTTCTACTGCTGGGGGCGGAGGTGGGGGGGGTGATGACGACAAAACAAAGCACACTAACACAAACCAACTTGGTTTATTTGGTTTACAGGTCCTGACCACAGTTCATCCTTGCGGGAAGTCAAGGCAGGAACTTAAGCAGGGCAGGAACCTGGAGACAGGAACTGGAGCCCAGACCAGGGAGGAAGGCGGCTCACTGGCTTGTGCTTCCCTTTCTTGTACAACTCAAGGCCACCTGCCTAGGGGTGGTGCCACTCACAGTGGGATGCCCCCCCCACTCCGCATCAATTAGCAATTAAGAAAATGCCTCACAGACAGTCACAGACCAGTCTGATGGAAACTCCTCAGCTGTAATTCGTTCTTCCTAGGTGTGTCAAGTGCACAACTAAAGCTAACCAGTAAAACCTCTTCGGACTGTACACTGTTTTTCAAACCCCGAGTTGCTCACGGAGCCCTGTACTTTATCTTGCTGTCTCCTAACTGAGGCAGGCATTCAATTGCTCTGCTACTAAGCTACCCTCCAGCCCACAAGGCAGGTCTTTCTAACCTTGCTCTTCAGGTGAGGATGCAACAAGGTTAAGTGACTGGTGTGGACCTCAGCTCTGTTCTGCTCTAACCCTGGCAGCCCGGCTCCCTTGGTGGCACCTGTGGTCTCTCCTGCTCCAGCTCAGCTGACCTCAGACGTTCCCATCACTTCTACTTCAGGCACTCTGTGGTCACCGTGGCTGTTTCCTGAGAAGTTTGGTAAACTCTTCCTATCTTCTCTGACACTTTCTGTGGCCTACTCTTTTTGGGTCATGTAGTCTCTCTCTGTACAGTGGGGGAAAGAATGGAAAATGTAGACAGAGGTGCTCCAAGTGGAGGTACCCAGGACTGCAGGGGACCAGCTTAGCTGCAGGATGATGCCTGGGTTCTGCTCTCATGGAAGAGGTGGCAGGAGTTTGGTCTCCACAGATGAGCAAAAGCTTAGATGCAAGAGAGGAGTGCAGAGGAGGCGCAGCCAGCATGTGGATAAGACCAGGCATGGGGAGCTTTACACTTTATCCTGCACAGAATGGGGGCTACTGATGAGCTACTAGCTCTACGGTAGCTACAGGGTCAGGACCAAGAAACAGGTGAGGCTACCATCACTGTCACTATGCTACCTGGGAGAGGTGAGTGGAGCTCCACTGGCCTTGAGCAGAGGGTGCTGTTGGGGAGACTGGGTGGGCCAGGGCTGGGAGGCCCTTAGTCTGATCTTTCATTGTTAGTATAATGAAGGGGCTGAGGAGTATGTAGTCTTTTAAAGCTCATGTGTCTAAATGGAATAGGGACTCTGCACTCTCACTTCTCCTCTGCTTTTCCTGCAATAACTAGCCTGGCCAGCACTTAGAGACTTCTGCTTTCTGTGTGAAGCCTGGGTGAGGCTGAGCTGCACAGGCCCCAGTGTGCATCTGCCTGGCAGGCTTTCCTGGGTGCTGATGTTTCTGAGGTGGTTCTGCCCCACACAGTTCAGTGTGGATGGGTCCCTGCATGCCCAGGGCAGCAGCTCTGATTTCCTTCCAGCCCAAGAGCACTCCTTTCTCAGAGAAGACAGATGCTGCTGCCCCTGGGGTATTCTTTCTATGTTTCAGAGAAGTCCTTGGCCAGCTCAGCGAGGGACAGCTAGGTGGTTGCTTCAATGCTTCAGCCCTGGTCCCTTACCCATGTGCTCCAACGATGGGAAGCAAGGCTACACAGGCTGGCTAAATAGCTAGTCAGGTGATTAAGATGAGCCCTGATCATGGGCCAGGTTCCCAGTGATTTCCTTTACATATGGAGGCTGAATATTTCCATGGAGGTTGGTCCTTTAAGATTAAAATTTAAAACTGAGTGTAATATCACATACCTGTAATTCCAGCCCTCAAGAAAAAGTCAGGAGGCTCCAACCCAGCTGGGGCTACATAGCAAGTCCCTGTCTCAAAACAACCCCCCCCCAAAAAATGAGAATAAAACTTAAAATTTAATAAAAATTTCAAACCAATGATTGATGAGGGGGATGGGTGGCTGTGTGACTAATTTACAGCATGACTGTAGAGTGAGGGGATGGCTTATGTAAAACAGGGCTGCACTGTGAAGTGATCGCCTATGCAAAATATTATTGTAAAGCAAGTGGATGGTTTATGAGTGCTCACTGGACCATTCTTCCAGATATCCTGTGTTTGGAAAATTTTAAAGTCAAGCACTGGGGAAAAAGAGTCCATTTGTGGTTCAGATGGAGGGCATCCTCCTTCAACACTTCTCTCTCTAGGCTGGGTCTGCCTCACTGCCCCAGCTGGGGAGGCCTGTCTAGGGATCAGGCCAGCATGTCTAGTCCCTAGTATGATGAGAGCTTTCTGTATGTTATTCTTCTCTTTTTAAAAAAATATTTATTTACTTTTGGTCTTTTTGAGACAGGGTCTCTTTGTAGCCCCAGCTGGCCTGGAGCTCACTCTATAGACCAGGCTGAGATCCACCTGCCTTTGTCTCCCAAGTGCTGGGACTAAAGGCATGGGCCACCACACCCAGCCCTAAAAATTTATTTTATGTGCTTTATGTGTTTTGCTTCCATGTATGTAAGTGCACCTGTTTGTGTCATGCAATGCTTGTGGAGGCCAGAAGAGGGCGTCAGATGTCCTGAAACTGGTGTTACATGGTAGTCAGTTGTCATGTGAGTGTTCAGAACTGAACCTGGTTCCTCTGCAAAAGCAGCTGGTGCTCTTAACCACTCTCCGCGCTGTTTTTTTGCCCCCCCCTTTTTGATATAGGGTCTCCCTGTTGCTCCAGCAGGCCTGAAACTCACTATGTAGATCAGACTGTCTTCAATCTCACAGAGATCTACTTGTTTCTGTCTCTCGAGTGCTGGGATTAAAGAAGTGTACCACCATGCCTCATTGTATATTCTTTTTTCAAAAAATATCTTTTCAGCTGGGTGTGGTGGCACATGCCTTTAATCCCAGCACTCAGGAGGCAGAGGCAGAGGCAGGTGATTCTCTGTGAGTTCAAGGCCAGCCTGATCTACATAGTGCGTTTCAGTCCAGCTGGAGCTACAGGGAAGATCCTGTCTCAAAAAGACTAAAAAGAATTGTATAAATTCTGAAATCAATTAAAAATAAAGTTATACTTGAGACATGTAGCTGAGACCACTCATGAACTCTGTAGGTAGTTCTGTCCCTCCTTCATCTACCTTCTGAGTGCCTGGGTCACAGGTTTGGACTACTACACTTGGATTATGCAGTGATGGGGTGTGAACCGGAGACTTCATGCATGCTAGGCTATATCCCCAGCCCCTGCTATGTGTTCTTGAGGGAGTTATTGCTTCCTCCCCACCTTAGGTTATGTGATCTGACTTTGCAGGACTTTTTAGGGGAGATAAGGCAGAGTGGGTTTGAGGTTGCCCCAGTTATAGTTTAGATGTATTTCTTGACCCTGAGAAGGCATAGCAAGTTTAGAAAGTTCAAATAGACATGACAGAACTATTCATCTCAGGGTAAGAACATAGTAACAGGTGTATCCCTGGAAGACCACAAGCCTGCAGCATCTGTAACAGAGCCCCAGAATGCAGTGTGTGACAGATGATCAGCTGTATATTTTAACTGTCTTTTTCACCCCCAGACCTCTGTGTCCTGGACAAAAATTTTGGCCTAAGTCCATTTTCTATTTCCCCTAAGTGCATACTTTGAAGTCTTTATAGATGGTACCTCCCTTCCCACTCCATCAGTCATTCCTACTGAATCCCCAGAAAGCTTCCAGGTTTGAGCTCTCTCTCTCTCTCTCTTTCTCTTTCTCTCTCTCTTTATCTCTCTCTCTCTCTCTCTCTCTCTCTCCCTCTCTCTCCCTCTCTCTCTCTGAAGATGGAACCCAGGGCCTCATGCATGTGAAGCAGATGCTCTATCCCTGAGTCACAAACCCAGATGTCTTCCTAGTTCATGAAAATAGTAATATTAAGCCGGGCATGGTGGTGCACACCTTTAATCCTAGTACTTGGGAGGCCGAGGCAGGCAGATCTCTGTGAGTTCAAGGCCAGCCTGGTCTACAGAGTGAGTTCCAGGACAGCTAGGGCTAGGTCTTGAAAAAGACCGAAAAAAAAAAAACCCAAAACAAAATAGTAATATTAAATATTAAATGTAACGGCCACTTCCTTATGGAAAATCCTCCCCTCCTGACAGCACAGGCATCTTCATGTTTATTGTTCGTTTTTATTATCGTGGGGAAGTTTGGAGGACAACTTTGTGGAGTTGGTTCTGTCCTTCTACATTTACCTGGGTTCTGGGGATCAAATTCAGGTTGTTACATGTCCACAGCTCACTTGTGCTCTACCTGCTAAGCCATCTTGCCAGTCCACATCTTCACTTTTAGACAAGATCTCTCTATGTAGCCCAGGTTGGCTCAAACTTCAGATTCTCCTACCTCTGCCTCTTAAGTACTGGGAATACAGACATGCATTACCATGTCTAGCTCTCCTGATAATCTTTATTTTAAAATATTTTTATTGGTTCTTTGAGAATTTCATATAATGTATTTTAATTATATTCTGATCCCCCTTTTCGACTCCCTATTATCCCCCAACTTCCTGTCCTCTTCTTATTTTTCTTTTTAAGAGACCTATGAGTCATATTTATGTTCCCCAAATACCTTTGGGGATGAATCTATCCCTTGGAGCCTAGTCAATCAAGCAGGTGTCACACTAGAAAAGGAAACTGAGGGTCCTTTTCCCAGCAGCTATCAACTATCAGTAGCTCCTCAGTCAGGGCTGGGCTTCCTCCCACCGGCCTATTCCAGGCTGGTATTCCTTCTGGCTTGAGGTTGTGCAGGTTTTGTATGTCTTGTCACAAGTGCTGTGGGTTCATTTGTGTAACTGCCCTGTGGTATCTGGAAACCAGTTTCCTCGTAGCCGTCCACCACCTCTGGCTCTTAGGATCGTTCTGCCCCCTCTTCCATGATGATTCCTGAGCCTTGGAGGAAGGGGATCTCTTAATAATCCTTGCTCTTCCCATTTTAAGTGGTTTCTTAGAAGTGGTGCACTATAGTTTCTGGAATCATTTTTCTTCTTGTGAGCATTTAGTTTTTTCTCAGATTTAGTATTAGCCAGGAGGGTTCTTCATGTCTCTCTGTCAGAATGGGATGCTGAGGCAGAGCACATGGATGTTAGAAAGACTTACAGGATAGAGCTGTTGCCATCAGAGGTACCAGCAGTGCATACATGGGCCAACCTCACTATATCTGGCATTGGGTGCTATGCTGTGTGCTGGAACTCCCTTGGGCTACCCCCAGATTAATGACTGTCTGGGATGGTTCTAGGGTTCAGCTATGACTATTATGATCAAGGAAACAAAGCCAACAGGGGAAGGGGTGCATGAGCAAAGTCTAGAGGACCCTGACTGAATTTCTGTGGGTCCTCTCAGTGGCTCAGGAGCATGTCATGACAACTTGTTATCTGTTAGGGAAGCTCCTTAGGGACCCAACACCCAGGGCTTTTGCTGGAGGATGGCCACATAGGCACCTGCTGACCGGCATGTACTCCTGACTCATAGAAGGGTACAGGTGCTTACAAATCACAGTGTTCATGCAGTTTAGGCGTAGTGAGTCCCTCTTACCAGGAAATGCTGGAGGGATCCTTCCCCACATTGAAGTTCCCAGACATCAGCCAGGAGCCAGCCTTCCAGTAGGAGCATTTTCCTGCTGAGGAAATCAGTCTCCTGCCCATTGGATTGGCTCTTCTTGCACTGATGGATACAATAATCATTTAAAGCACAAACTGTAGGTATAAAGCAACACAGTAGCTTTTTATAGCCCTGCATCTTTACTTTCAGTGCTCTCTGAATGGGATTGCTCTGTGTTCCTGGCATCAAAGTTGGCTGATTGTGTCCCTGTGGAACCCAAGGTCACCAAGTCTTTCTGGATTAATCCTGGACAGAGTGAGATTTGCAGAGGCTAGAAAACTTAGTCTATGGACACATAAGAGTGAAAGGTCAAATGAGAAAGGCTTTCTAGAGGTCTCCTCTAAGACATATAGAACGAACCCAGCTCAGGAATAGTTGTTACTAAAGTCTATTGGAAGAGTTCCCAAATGGAGCTAATTAGCTCCAGAATGAATGCCCACTGCTTCCTGGGAGGTGGGGCAGGTACCAGACCAGGCCCACCTTCTACACGGATGTGTCAGCCTTCCACAGGGATATGGTGGCCTTCTACATACATGTGGTGCCCTTTTATATGGATGTGGAGGCTTCTACACAGATGTGGCAGCCTTCTTTCTACACGGATGTGGTGGCATTCTACAAGGTTGGGGCTGGAAGTGCTCCACCCTTGAGGAAGGAGTCAATGTCCTATCTGTGTCTCGAAATGTCATTCTGCTAAAGGAAAGAATCCAAGTACAGAAAGTTAAAAACACAGTCCCCAGAGCTTAGATGGAGATTTCCCAGGACCACCTGAAGCACAGGTAGGAGCCGGTGGCTTCAGTCAAGCGGATTGTTGGATAATTCTATCTCTGGGTTGTTGGATATTTGTTTCATTGGTTTGTTGGATAATTAAATCATTGTCTTGGGTGGCTGTGGGGGTGGAGTCACCCTGCTAGCTGGTATAAAAGGTGAGCCTGTTGCCACTCTGAGACTTGAACGCACAGAGCTTAGATGGGGGATTTCCCAGGACTACTTGAAGCACAGAGTACTGGGGCTATTCCTTCCCCCCTCACCCCCCCCCCAACTGGAACTGCTGAGGAAGTGTCCAAGTGGATTTTTTTGGAGGACCGTCAGAACAGAAAGGGAAGAGTGAGTTAGACTTCCAATATATAAACAAAATTGAAAGCCTGAAACCTAGACAAGTCAACACTCCATAAACAAGGAGAGAAAAAAAAAGGCATCTGAAGGAGGCAAGCAAAGGAAGCCTTCAACACAGTGAAAAGGCATTTGTGATTTGCATCAGAATACAGCAAAAAAAAAAAAAAGAAAAAAAAAAAAAAAACAACATGGGAAAGGTGCAGATAATTCCGCACCCAAGCTCTACCAACCCTGTTGGAGTTCCTATAGTGGGATTCCTTTGAGGGTGACCCAGGACACAGATCTTAGAGGAACAATTGCAGCACTATTTAAAGAATCAAGAAAAATAAAAGAAACAAAGTCAGAGAACTAAGGAGAGAGAATGAAAAACTCAAGAAGGACCTAGAGGGAAGAGAATGACAAATTTGGGAAAGAACTAAAGAGGAAGAAAATGACAAACTCCAGAAGGAAGTGGAAAAAATGAAAAAGGAAACCAACCAGTGAAGCAAGGAGCTACTGGAAGAAATTGAGAAATTCCAAAAGGAAGTGGAAAGGAATGGAAAAAGCCAGAAGTAGAATGGAGGAAGCAGAACAAAGAATATCAGACTGGAAGATAACACAGACCAACTAAAAAGCTCAAGTAAAGATTTTGAAAAATTTAAAAATACACAAAAGTGGAACAACAGGAATTGTGCGACACTATGAAAAGATCAAACCTCTGCATCATAGGAATAGAGGAAGGAGAAGAATCCCAAGAGAGTCATCAGATCTTCAACAGAATAATAAATGAAAATTTCCCCAAACTAAAAAGACAAACCCATACAAATACAAGAAGCAAATAGAACTCCAAACAGACAAGATCAGAAAAGAAACTCCCCACACCATATCATAGTTAAAACGCTAGATACCCAAAACAAAGATAAAATTCTGAAAGCCACAAGAGAAAAATAACAAGTTACATATAAGGGGAAACCCTATCAGATACAACTGACTTCCTCAGTGCAAACTATGAAAGCAAGAAGATGTGGAGCAAAGCATTCCAGTGTTAAAGGACTATAGCTGCAAACCCAGGTTACATACTAGCAAAAATGACTATTATAGTTGAAGGAGAGAGAACACTTCCATGACATAAACAAGATGATAGAATACATGTCCGGAAAACAACCCTTCAGAAATACTTGAAGCAATTCAAAAGGACAGAAGAAGAGAGACAACTATCACAGGCACTAGAAAGAGAGAAGTTAATAAAAGCATAACTGCAGATGTAGAAACTGAGACTTAAAATGCAAATAGATAATAAGGTGAAAGGAAAGATGCTGGGCGTGGTGGCACACACCACCTAGCACTTGTGAGGCAGAGGCAGGCAGATCTTTGTGAGTTCAAGGCCAGCCTGGTCTACCAAGTGAGTTCCAGGATAAGCCCTACTATCTATGAGAACACATGGAGACTAAACAACACACTCCTGAATAATGAATGGGTCAAGGAAGAAATAAAGAAAGAATAAAAGATTCCTGGAACTGAATGACAATGATATAACACAAACAAAACCTATGAGATACTTTAAAAGCAGTCCTGGGCTGGAGACGATGGCCTAGTGGTTAAGAGCGCCGACCGCTCTTACAGAGGACCAGGTTCGATTCCCCCAGCACCACATGGCGGCCGAGAACCGTCTGAAACTCCAATTCCAGGAGAACTCCAGTTCCAGGGGAATCCGAGACCCTCTTCTGACCTCTGCGGCACTGACACAACACGGGTGCACAACTGTACTATGCAGACAGTAACATTCATACACATGAGAAATAAATAAAAAAAAAAAATTAAAAAAGTAGTCCTAAGAGGTAAGTTTATAGCCCTGGGTGCCTACATTAGAAAAACAGAAAGAGAAAGGCATGGTGGTGCACGCCTTTAATCCTAGCACTTGGGAGGCAGAGGCAGGCGGATCTTTGTGAGTTCAAGGCCAGCCTGGTCTACCAGAGTGAGTTCCAGGACAGCTGGGGCTACAGGGAGACCCTGTCTCGAAAAGACCAAAAAAAAAAAACAAAAAAAAAAAAAAAAAAAAAAAAAAAGAGCACAAGTGAATGATCTAAACACAATGCTGGCAAGCTAAAAACACTTGAGAGGCAACCAACAGATGAAACCCTAAATGCAACAGAACAGGAAGAAATAACAAAAAAACAGAGCAGAAATCAATTAAATAGAACAAAGAAAACAATACAAAAAAAAAATCAATGAATCCAAAAGTTGGTTCTTTGAGAGAATAAACAATATAGACAGACCTCTACCCAGTTACCAAAAGAAAAGGAATACTCCAAATCAATAGAATCCATGATGAAAGGGGAAATATCAACAACAGACAATGAAAATATCCAGACAATCATATGGGAATACTTCAAAAACCTATACTCTACTGTTTAAAACCTAGAGAAATGGATGACTATCTGAAATCCTGGGACTCACCAAAGCTTAACCCAAGAAGAGATTGACAAGCTTAAACAGACCCATAATTATATGAAGAAATGAAGATGTAATAAGAAATCTCCCAACTGAAAAAAGCCCAGGCCCAATGGTTTCATGACAGAATTCTATAAAACATTTCAAAAAGACTTACAACTGTTATTACTCAAATTGTTCAGAGGATTCAAGCAAGAGGAATCTCCCAAATCCTTCTATGAAGCCAGCATCACTCTAATACCAAAACCGCAGGCAAAAGATACAACCAAAAAAGGAGAATTATAGATCCAATTCTTATTAATGAACACTAAGATGCAAAAATTTCATCAATCAAGAATACTTGCAAAACCAATACAGATCCACATCAAAGCGTTCATCCATCATGACCACAAGTTGTGATTTCATACCAGAAGATGCAGGGATGGTTCACATATGATAATTCAAATAAATATCATAAAACACATAAATGGAACCGTAAGAAAAAACCATATGATCATCTAATTGACACATCTAGTCCAAAAAGCCTTTGAACAAATCCAGCACATCCCCTTCATGCTAAAGTCCCAAAGATGGGAATTGGATTGGAGGGATCATTCCTCAAATGTAATTAAAGTCATATACCAGGAACCCACAGCCAAACCATCCTAATGAGAAAAAGAAGCTTCTTCAGGCAGGAACTCGGCAAAGACTGCCTCTCTGTGTCATCACTCCCTCTTCTTCTTCTTTTTTTTTTTTTCCTTTGGTCTTTTTGAGAACAGGTCCCTGTATGCCCGGCTTGTCCTGGAACTCACTCTGTGACTCAGGCTGGCCTTGCACTGCACAAAAGGAATTCCCACCTGCCGTTCTTTGCCTCCCAAGTGCTAATTAAAAGGCGTGCGCCACCACACCGGCCTTTTTTTTTTTTTTTTTTGGGAATAATAACTCCTCTTCCCACATAGTGCTTGAACACTTGCCAGGAAATAAGCCAAGAAAAGGAAAATTAAGCGGGTAATGTGGTGAGTGCACGCCTTTTGATCCTAGCACTCTGGAGGAGCAGAGGCAGGAAAGATCTTTGTGGAGTTCAAGGCCTAGTCTGGTCTAACAAATAGTGAGATTCACAGAAACCAGTGGGGCTACATGGCAGACCCCTGTCGTCGAAAAACCAAAAAAAAAAGCAAAAAATAAAAAAAGAAAAGAAAAGAATTAAAGAGTATAAGTGGAAAAAGGAAAGTACAAGCTAATCCCTTTTTCTGAGATAATGATTCCCTTTACACTAGGATGCTAAAAGACTCCACCAGAAACTCCTAGAAAGATTAACAGCCTTCAAGTAAAGTGGCAGGATACAAAATTAACCTAGAAAAATCAGTAGCCTTTCCTTTACACCAAAACAGCAACTGAAGAATGGAATTCAAGGAGACCTTCCCACTCACATAGCCTCAAAAACAATAAAATACTAAGGAAAAACCTAACCAAAGACACCAAAAAGATCTCTAACAATAAAAACATTTTAAGCCCCTGAAGAAGGAAATTGAAGAAGATTCAGAAGATGGAACAGACCCTCCATGCTCATGGATGGGAAAATTAATATGTAAAATGTCCATTCTAACCCAAAACTAATATACAGATTTCAGTGATCCAGTTAAAATCCCCAAGAGTTTCTTCACAGGCTTGGAGAAAAAAGTCCTTAATTTCATTTGGAAACAAAAGACCCTGAGTGGCCAAACAACCCTGAGTGAAAAGAGCAATACAGGAGGGGATCTCTATACCAGATTTCAAACTATACTACAAGGCTATAGTCATAAAAACAGCCCGGTACTGGCACAAATCAGACCGGTTGTCCAATGGAACAAAACTGAAGATCTAAAGGGCCTTTACAAATCAATAGGACTTGCCTAGAAAAGATGGTGCCTGAAGGAAGCAAGGTAGGCATGGTCAAAATTGTTTTAAAAATTTTCTGACTGGCTCTAGTTATTTCCTCACTCGTGGACAGCTCGTGAACAGCCCATGCTTGCCATTAAACTGCTTGAACTGCAGCCTGCGTGCTGTCTTGACCTGTAAGATGACTGGCTGCCTGTTTCTTGCCCCGGACATCTCTTTGTGATGTTTGCCCTTATAACTCCTGTGTTGTCTACAATAAACTGAGATCTGGCTTGACCAGACTCCCTGTCTCCCTGTCGTGTCTGATTGTCTCCAGGAGTGGGAGGTTGTGGGACTGGCGGACAGCACACCCACCTTTCCCAGATCCCCGTCGTGGGGAACCCCGAGGACCCACCTGTGGGATGGAGCTGGGATGGAGAGGGGCCCCGTCAAAGATCCAAACTTGAGCACATACAATTTCAGCCTCCTCATATTTGACAAGGGGGCCAAGAAGACACAATGGAGGAAAGACAATATCTTCAGCAAATGGTGTTGGCAAAACTGGATCACCACTTGTAGAAGAATTAAATTAAACCCCTACCTCTTGCCCTGTACAAAAGTCAACTCCAAGTGGATTACAGACCTCAGTGTGAAACCCCAAACTCTGAAGGTAGTAGAAGAAAAACTTGGCAGTAGCCTACAAGACATAGGCGTAGGAAAAGACTTCCTAAATCAGACAGCAGCTGTGCAAGAATTAAGGTCAACAATTGACAAAAATTGAAAGTGGACCTCCATTAAACTCAAAAGCTTCTGTACATCAAAAGAAACAATCAAGGAAGTGAAGAGAAATCCCACAGAGTGGGAGGAAACCTTCACAGCTATACCAGCTGGCAAAAGCATTGATTTCCAGAATATATAAACTACTCAAAAAACAAAGAAGAAAGAAAACAAATGATTCCCTCAAAAGATGAGACCACAGAGCGAACAGAGACTTCACAAGTGAGGAATTAGAGACGGCTGAGAAACAGCTTTAAGAAGTGTTCAACCTCGGCTAATAGTTAAGGAAAAGCAAATTAAAACCACTTTAAGTATTTATCTCACTCCAATAAGACTTGCTAGGATCAAGAAAACAAATGATACCAAGTACTGGAGAGGTTGTGGGGAAAGGGGAACACTCCTCCACTGCTGGTGGGAATGTAAAACTCATACAAGCCACTATGGAAAGCAGTGTGGAGAACCCTTAAAAGACTCAAATGAGCTTACCACCTGACCTAGTCATAACCACTGCTGGGTATAAATCCACAAGACTCATCCTACCACATAGATACATGACACATCATGTTTTATTCAGCTCTCTTCACAAAAGCAAAGAGCTGGAACCAACCCAAATGCCCCCTCAACTGATGAGTGGATAGAGAAAATGTGGTACAACTACACAATGAGTTCTATAGCAGAGGTAAAAAAGATGACATCATGGAATTTTGCAGGTACATGGATGGACCTAGAAGATACTGTGTTAAGTGAAGTAACACAATCCCAGGAACAAATGATGAATGATATCCTTCATCTGTGGATGCTAATGCTAATTACCTAGTTGTAAGTATTTCTTGTGCAGGGCTACTTGAGCCTTTCTTCAAGAATTTGGGACTGATGCATATCGGAAGGAATAACAGCAGCAACAACAACAACAACAACAACAGAAAAGACTGCATAAAGAACTGATGAAATGGTGAACTTCTGCTCGAAAAGTAAACTTCTTCATTGAGAATTTTGAAAGAGACTGAGAAAAAGATGAAAAAACATGTTTGGAGAATGCATGGGTGGGGTGGGGGGCAGGGATGGGGATGGGTCTAGATTTTGATTTGTAATGTAATATTTTTTTGGTTTTTCAAGACAGGGTCTCCTGGAGACTCCAGCTCTCCTGAAACTCACTCTGTAGACCAGGTTGGCCTTGAACTCACAAAGATCCACCTGCCTCTGCCTTCCAAGTGCTGGGATTAAAGGCGTGCACCACCACACCTAGCTCTGTAATGTAAATCTTATATAAAATGCACAGAGCTTCAATAAAACATTGGTGAAAAAAAAAGAAAGCTAAAAACCACATGCTCTATTTTATGTGTATAATCTAAACAAACCTAAACAAAGCAGAGTGGTTCCCAGGGGGCTTGGGATGAGGCAAGCAGGAGGCATCAGTCACAGGTACAAAGGTTTATTTAGCAAAAGGGATTTTTTTGGGGGTGATCTATTACACAGTATGACAAATTCAGCAAGATGTAAACTGTACATTTCAAACTGTATAAACAGTAAATTTCAAATATTCTCACCACAAAAAATGATAAGTATTTGACGTTGTCTTCTGACCTCCACATGCCCACTGTAACATGTGTGGGTCCTACCCCTGAAAATAAATAATAAATAGCTTTTTAAAAAGGGCTGGAGAAATTGCTCAGAGATTAAGAGCACTGGCCAACTTTCAGAGAAACCTGAGTTCAACTCCCAACACCTGCAATGGTGCTAACAACTATCTGTAACTCCAGTTCCTGGTGATTTGAACCTTCTTCTGCCTCCTCAGGCATGGGTGGCACAAGGTGGTTACCTATAATAACAAGAGAAAGCATGTTTGTTTTTTAATTTTTTTAAAATTTATTTTTATTATTTTTTAGTGTATGAGTGTAACTGTCTGCATGTAGTTGGTGCACCCAATAGTCATGTAATGCCAGGAGGTCAGAAGAGGGCGTCGATTCCCCTGGAACTAGAGTTACAGACGGTTCTTAGCCACCATGTGGGTGCTGGGAATTGAACCTGGGTCCTCTGTAAAGAGCAGTCGGCACCCTTAACCACTGAGCCATCTCTCCGGCCCCAGGTAAAGCACTTTTATATATAAAATAAAATCAATTTTTTTTTTGTATTTTTGATTTGTTTTTTCTTTTTACCCTTGGCCTTGAACTCAACTATGTCAACCAGGCTGTCCTTGAATACCTTCCTCTGTCTCCTGAGGTGCTGGCGATTAAAGTCATGAGCCACCATGTCCTGCAAAATCAATTTTTTTTTAACTGAAAAAGTTTTGTGATGATGAATATGCTAATTAGATTGATTTAATTATTTTACATTATGGTTATGAATCATAACATTGGGAAAAAAACAAATAAGTTCTTCATGACATAAAGCAAGGACAACCTCTGTTTTGTTCACAGATGTTTAATGAAGGAAGAGCTATGTGGTATCTCTCTGGGCTCAGCATCTGTGGGAGCAGCCACTGGAAGATGGCTGGGGCATCCAAAGGTGCCACCAACTCCACGAGTGGGGTCCTGTCTTCTTAAACCTCTCTAGAAATGCCTCTCACAGATGTGGCCAGAGGGTGTCTCCTAGGTGATTTCAAATTCTGTCAAGCTGGCAAAGATCAAGACCAGCTGTTGCAATGAGCATTGGAGAAAGAGGGAGCCAAGGCTGTGCTGTGGCTGTCAGCTCTGGCCTTGGCTGGGTGCTGGCCAGCTCTGGGGACTCTCCATGTGGCTCAGGTTTCCCTAGTTTCAAGGTCAAGTGTGTTGGGCAAGGTTCCCTAGAGGAACAGGACCAATAGATTGTATATGTTGTGTAAAAGGAGATTTGCCAGGATTGGCTTATGAGATATGGGCTGGGTAGTCCAACAATGGCCATATGCATGCCAGAGAGGCTGTGAATCTGGTAGCTGCTCAGGTCATGGAGCTGGATTCCTTAGCAGTTCTGATCTTGAACTAAAGGCCTGGAGCTCCCTGGGGAGTGGCTGGTATTGAGACCGTGTTGGAAGCTGGAGGAAGCTGGAGGGAGCTGGAGTCTGCCGTCGGAGGAGGATGGAGGCACAGCGATAGATTCATTCAATCAGAAGAAGCAGCAAAAGCAGGTGACACTGCCTTTTCTATGGACCTCTTTATTTCTGGGGTGCACATTGGAAAGTAACACCCACTTTGAGGATAGATCTTTCCTCCTCAGTTAACCCTCTCTGGAAATGTCTTCATGGATACCTCCAGAGGCATGTCCTAGGGGATTCTAATCCCATCAAGTTGACAAGACCACCACCATGTCAAGCATCTGAGAAGGGGCCAAGCTGAAGCTGTATCACACTTTCTAAATGACCACAGAAGTTACCCTGGGCCATTTCCACTAGAAACATGTGCCCATGTTCAAGGGAGAATTATTAATAAAATCCACCTACAATGGGGCAGATGTGAAATAAGCTTCAGATATGCTTTAAAACCACCTCAGGCATTATTTACCTCTGCCATCTTCAGGGAATTATTCTGCAGAAAAACTCATCCAAATGTGCAGCCATTTAAGAACATTCTTTGCTGTATTATACTATTGGTAATTAAGAAAAGGAAGCAGGGGATAGAGAAATGGGCTAGCTGTTAAGAGTGGTTCTGCCCTTGCAGAGGACCTAGGCTGGTTCCCAGCACCTGTATCAGGCAGCTCACAACTGCCTGTAATTCTAAGTTCCAAGAGATTTAATGCTCCAGGCCTCCTTGAGTACCTGCATGCTTGTGGTACACATAAACTCATATAGGCACATGTTGCTCCTCTGTGTCATGAGATTTCCTGCCTCCCAGGTCACCAGCCTCGCTGCCTAGGTATGGCAGCTGTGGCCAGCCGTGGCACCCCTGCCAAGGGCTGCAAGGAGGGAAGTGGGAGGGAGCAGAGGAGATGAATCCGAAATGAATCAAAGACAGATCCAGGAGCAGGGTCAGTGAGCAAGCTCATTTACTGCAGGGGTTTAAGCACTTATATAGTAGTTTTAGTGGGCTCTTTGACCAAGGAGGTGGCCGGGACAGAGGAGAAGCCTACGTGTGTCCTGCAACAGCTAAGTTTTATGCCAGGAGTATCATAGCCCCCAGACAAGTTTATGGCTTCCACCATTTGCCTCCAGAGGACAGGGCAGACATACTCAGGAGAGAGTAAGCTTAGGAATGCTATCATTAAGCTACACTCCCCTGGGGGGGGGGGCTGCAGGTGCCTGATGTCCAATATGCTGAGTGGGAGTGATTCCCATTCTACTGCCGACCTTCTAGGTTATTGGGGTAAGAAGCCAGCTCTCTTACACTCAGCCATAATGGGTTTATCTGGCCCTACAGGGACATACACATAAATCCCATAAATAAAAAGTCTTTAAAGAAGACAAGGAAGCAACTCCCATGCCCATCAACAGGAGATTTGTTAACCCACCTGTAATAATTAATAATAATTATGTGTCATAATAACAAAAATGAATGAAACAATACCAACAAAACAAGTTGGAAAGCAGTGTTCATGGCTTCTCTTCTTTTTAAAGTTTGCATACATGTATAATGTTGAGCGTATTCCCCCATCACTCTTACTGTTTCTTCCCCCCATAGCCCTTTTGTTCCCCCAGATAGTTTAACTTCTACTTTTATATCATGTATAGCATTTATACTTTAAGTTTTTAAATTATTTTTTATTTATGTTTTGTGGGGTTTTGTTATGTATGGAATGAGCCCTTGGAGGCCAGAAGAGGGCTCACATCCCCTGACTAGGAGTTACAGTGGTGTCCTCCATGTGAGCTGGGAATTGAACATGGGTCTTCTGCAAGAGCAGTTGTCTCTTACTAGCCATCTCTCCAGCCCCTGATAGATGATTTTACATATAAGTATAAAATCTAGAAACCACCAAATGAGAGGATGCATGTGATATTCCAAGATTGGCTGAATTCACTTGATAATATCGTTATCTCCAACTCCCATTTTGCTGGCTCTTGTTTTTGTTACATGTGTAGAAAATGTAGGGAGGAGTTTGAACGAGGCACCCTGCCTGTTTCTAGAAATTACGAACTTGTTTCCTTGGGCTGCTGTGACAGAACTCCAAACACTGGCTGGCTTTCTGGGCTCAGGTATCTTCTGAGATATGAATCAGACCATGTCCCAGGCTGGTGTGGTAACTCACATCTGTAATCTCAGTCCTTGGGAGGCTGAGGAAGGAGGAATCCAGGCCAGCCTAAGCTGCATATCGGAGAGTTCCCAAAAAAACAAAATACAAACCAAAACCCATCTTGTATTCAGCCACCACGTGCCAGGCATCAGACATGTGCTATCTTCAACCCTCACCTTCTCTCAGGTGGGCAGTGTCAGTCCTGTCTCATGGACAAGAAAACAAAAGTCTCAAATGGTGGAGTGATTTGTCCCAGGCTCAGGGCCTGGCAGAGCCCCCCCACTCCTGCAGATCCTGAAAGCCTGTACTTTGCTCAGCTGCAGGGCTGGGGCGCGCCTGCCTCATCCCCCGTGAGCTTCCTCGATGGTTTTCAGCAGTTAGGCATGCTGTGTGTTTCATTCCAATCGAGCCTCTGGGAGATGATTTAAAAATTCTCTGATGGATAATTACATTAAAAATAATAGTCGTGGGCTGGGAGTATAGCTGAGTTAGTAGAGTGTCTGCCAAGCAACCTCTGTTTTGTTCACAGATGTTTAATGAAGGAAGAGCTATGTGGTATCTCTCTGGGCTCAGCATCGAAATACGTACGGGTATCCGACCTAAAGCCACTGGAAGATGCACTATGCTGGGGCACCAAACGGTTGCACCAACTCCACGAGCTTCGGGTCCCCTGCGCCTTCTTACAATACTCTCTAGAATGCCTCACAGATTGGGCCAGACGGTGTGTCTCCTAGGTGATTCAAATTCTGTCAAGCTGGCAAAAAAGATCAAGCCAGCTGTTGAATGAGCCATTGGAGAGAAGAGGGAGCCAAGGCTGTGCTGTGGCTGTCAGCTCTGGCCTTGGCTGGGCTGCTGGCCAGCTCTGGGACTCTTCCTGCCAGGTTTCCCTTAGTTTCAAGTCAAGTGTGTTGGGCAAGGTTCCTCTAGAGGAACAGACCAATAGATTGTATATTGTTGTGTTAAAAGGCAGATTTGCCAGGAGATTGGCTTAATTGAGATAGCTTGTGGTGTTGCTGGGTTACGTCCAACAATGGCATATGCATGCAGGAGGCTGTGAATCTGGTAGCTGCTCAGGTCATTGGAGCTGGGATTCCTTTAGCCAGTTCTTGATCTTGAACTAAAGGCCTGGAGCTCCCTGGGACGTGGCTGTGGTATTGATGACCCGTGTTGGAATGCTGTAGGGAAGCTGTGAGGGAAGCTGGGGACTGGAGGAGTGATCTGCCGTCGGTGATGATGAGGATGGAGGACACAGCGAAAGATTCATCAATTCAGGAAGAAGCAGCAAAAGCAGGTTGACACGCCTTTTCTATGGACCTCTTTATTTCTGGGGGATGCACATTTAGAAGAAAAAGTTGGCAGTAGACTACAAGACATAGGCATAGGAAAAGACTTCCTAAATCAGACAGCAGCTGTGCAAGAATTAAGGTCAACAATTGACAAATAGGACCTCATTAAACTCAAAAGCTTCTGTACATCAAAAGAAACAATCAAGGAAGTGAAGAGAAATCCCACAGAGTGGGAGGAAACCTTCACAGCTAATACAGCTGGCAAAGCATTGATTTCCAGAATATATAAACTACTCAAAAAACAAAGAAGAAAGAAAACAAATGATTCACTCAAAAGATGGAGCACAGAGCTGAACAGAGACTTCACAAGTGAGGAATTAGAGACGGCTGAGAAACAGCTTAAGAAGTGTTCAACCTCGCTAATAGTTAAGGAAATGCAAATTAAAACCACTTTAAGATATTATCTCACTCCAATAAGACTTGCTAGGATCAAGAAAACAAATGATACCAAGTACTGGAGAGGTTGTGGGGAAAGGGGAACACTCCTCCACTGCTGGTGGGAATGTAAACTCATACAGCCACTATGGAAAGCAGTGTGGAGAACCCTTAAAAGACTCAAAATGAGCTTACCACCTGACCTAGTCATACCACTGCTGGGTATAAATCCACAAGACTCATCCTACCACATAGATACATACACATTCATGTTTATTTCAGCTCTCTTCACAAAAGCAAAGAGCTGGAACCAACCCAAATGCCCCTCAACTGATGAGTGGATAGAGAAAATGTGGTACAACTACACAATGGAGTTCTATGCAGAGGTAAAGAAAGATGACATCATGAATTTGCAGGTACATGGATGGACCTAGAAGATACTGTGTTAAGTGAAGTAACACAATCCCAGGAAAACAAATGATGAATGATATCCTTCATCTGTGGATGCTAATGCTAATTACCTAGTTGTAAGTATTTCTTGTGCAGGGCTACTTGAGCCTTTCTTCAAGAATTTGGGACTGATGCATATCGGAAGGAATAACAGCAGCAACAACAACAACAACAACAACAGAAAAGACTGCATAAAGAACTGACTGAAATGGTGAACTTCTGCTCGAAATAGTAAACTTCTGCATTGAGAATTTTGAAAGAGACTGAGAAAAAGATGAAAAACATGTTTGGCAGAATGCATGGGGGATAGGTAGGGGATAATGGGTCTAGATTTGATTTGTAATGTAATATTTTTTTTTGGTCTTTTCAAGACAGGGTCTCCCTGGAGACCTCACTCTCCTGGAACTCACTCTGTAGACCAGGTTGGCCTTGAACTCACAAAGATCCACCTGCCTCTGCCTTCCAAGTGCTGGGATTAAAGGCGTGCACCACCACACCTAGCTTGTAATGTAATCTTATATAAAATGCACAGAGCTTCAATAAAACATTGGTGAAAAAAAAAGAAAGCTAAAAACCACATGCTCTTATTTATGTGTATAATCTAAACAAACCTAAACAAAGCAGAGTGGTTCCCAGGGGGCTTGGGATGAGGCAAGCAGGAGGCATCAGTCACAGGTACAAAGGTTTATTTAGCAAAAGGGATTTTTTTGGGGGGTGATCTATTACACAGTATGACAAATTCAGCAAGATGTAAACTGTACATTTCAAACTGTATAAACAGTAAATTTCAAATATTCTCACCACAAAAAATGATAAGTATTTGACGTTGTCCTCCACATGCCCACTGTAACATGTGTGGGTCCTACCCCTGAAATAAATAAATAAATAGCTTTTTAAAAAGGGCTGGAGAAATTGCTCAGAGATTAAGAGCACTGGCCAATCTTTCAGAGAACCTGAGTTCAACTCCCAACACCTGCATGGATGCTAACAACTATCTGTAACTCCAGTTCCTGGTGATTTGACACCTTCTTCTGGCCTCCTCAGGCATGGATGCACAAGGTGTACCTATATACAAGCAGGTAAAGCATGTTTTTGTTTTAATTTTTTTAAATTTATTTTATTATTTTTTATGTGTATGAGTGTACTGTCTGCATGTAGGTTGGTGCACCCGTGTCATGTAATGCCAAGGAGGTCAGAAGAGGACGTCGGATTCCCCTGGAACTAGAGTTACAGATGGTTCTTAGCCACCATGTGGGTGCTGGGAATTGAACCTGGGTCCTCTGTAAGAGCAGTCGGCACCCTTAACCACTGAGCCATCTCTCCGGCCCCAGGTAAAGCACTTTTATATATAAAATAAAAATCAATTTTTTTTTGTATTTTTGAGACAGATTTTTTTGTCTTTTTACCCCCAGCTGGCCTTGAACTCACTATGTCAACCAGGCTGTCCTTGAATACCTTCCTCTGTCTCCTGAGTGCTGCGATTAAAGTCATGAGCCACCATGTCCTGCAAAATCAATTTTTTTTAAATGAAAAGTATTTGTGATGATGAATATGCTAATTAGATTGATTTAATTATTTTACATTATTATACAATGTTATGAATCATAACATTGGGAAAAAAACAAATAAGTTCTTCATGACATAAAGCAAGGACACCTCTGTTTTGTTCACAGATGTTTAATGAAGGAAGAGCTATGTGGTATCTCTCTGGGCTCAGCATCTGTGGGAGCAGCCACTGGAAGATGGCTGGGGCATCCAAAGGTGCCACCAACTCCACGAGTGGGGTCCTGTCTTCTTAAACCTCTCTAGAAATGCCCTCACAGATGTGGCCAGAGGTGTGTCTCCTAGGTGATTTCAAATTCTGTCAAGCTGGCAAAGATCAAGACCAGCTGTTGCAATGAGCATTGGAGAAAGAGGGAGCCAAGGCTGTGCTGTGGCTGTCAGCTCTGGCCTTGGCTGGGCTGCTGGCCAGCTCTGGGGACTCTCCATGTGGCTCAGGTTTCCCTAGTTTCAAGGTCAAGTGTGTTGGGCAAGGTTCCCTAGAGGAACAGGACCAATAGATTGTATATGTTGTGTAAAAGGAGATTTGCAGGATTGGCTTATGAGATATGGGCTGGGTAGTCCAACAATGGCCATATGCATGCCAGAGAGGCTGTGAATCTGGTAGCTGCTCAGGTCATGGAGCTGGATTCCTTAGCAGTTCTGATCTTGAACTAAAGGCCTGGAGCTCCCTGGGGAGTGGCTGGTATTGAGACCGTGTTGGAAGCTGGAGGAAGCTGGAGGGAGCTGGAGTCTGCCTTCGGAGGAGGATGGAGGCACAGCGATAGATTCATTCAATCAGAAGAAGCAGCAAAAGCAGGTGACACTGCCTTTTCTATGGACCTCTTTATTTCTGGGGTGCACATTGGAAAGTATCACCCACTTTGAGGATAGATCTTTCCTCCTCAGTTAACCCTCTCTGGAAATGTCTTCATAGATACCTCCAGAGGCATGTCCTAGGGGATTCTAAATCCCATCAAGTTGACAAGACCACCACCATGTCAAGCATCTGAGAAGGGGCCAAGCTGAAGCTGTATCACACTTTCTAAATGACCACAGAAGTTACCCTGGGCCATTTCCACTAGAAACATGTGCCCATGTTCAAGGGAGAATTATTAATAAAATCCACCTACAATGGGGCAGATGTGAAATAAGCTTCAGATATGCTTTAAAACCACCTCAGGCATTATTTACCTCTGCCATCTTCAGGGAATTATTCTGCAGAAAAACTCATCCAAATGTGCAGCCATTTAAGAACATTCTTTGCTGTATTATACTATTGGTAATTAAGAAAAGGAAGCAGGGGATAGAGAAATGGGCTAGCTGTTAAGAGTGGTTCCTGCCCTTGCAGAGGACCTAGGCTTGGTTCCCAGCACCTGTATCAGGCAGCTCACAACTGCCTGTAATTCTAGTTCCAAGAGATTTAATGCTCTCAGGCCTCCTTGAGTACCTGCATGCTTGTGGTACACATAAACTCATATAGGCACATGTTGTCTACCTCTGTGTCATGAGATTCCTGCCTCCCAGGTCACCAGCCTTGCTGCCCTAGGTATGGCAGCTGTGGCCAGCCGTGGCACCCCTGCCAAGGGCTGCAAGGAGGGAAGTGGGAGGGAGCAGAGGAGATGAATCCGAAATGAATCAAAGACAGATCCAGGAGCAGGGTCAGTGAGCAAGCTCATTTACTGCAGGGGTTTTAAGCACTTATATAGTAGTTTTAGTGGGCTCTTTGACCAAGAGGTGGGCGGGACAGAGGAGAAGCCTATGTGTGTCCTGCAACAGCTAAGTTTTATGCCAGGAGTATCATAGCCCCCAGACAAGTTTATGGCTTCCACCATTTGCCTCCTGAGGACAGGGCAGACATACATCAGGAGAGATAAGCTTAGGAATGCTATACATTAAGCTACACTCCCCTGGGGGGGGGGGCTGCAGGTGCCTGATGTCCAATATGACGAGTGGGAGTGATTCCCATCTACTGCCGACCTTCTAGGTTATTGGGGTAAGAAGCCAGCTCTCTTACACTCAGCCATAATGGGTTTATCTGGCCCTACAGGGACATACACATAAATCCCATAAATAAAAAGTCTTTAAAGAAGACAAGGAAGCAACTCCCATGCCCATCAACAGGAGATTTGTTAACCCACCTGTAATAATTAATAATAATTATGTGTCATAATAACCAAAAATGAATGAAACAATACCAACAAAACAAGTTGGAAAGCAGTGTTCATGGCTTCTCTTCTTTTTAAAGTTTGCATACATGTATAATGTTGAGCGTATTCCCCCATCACTCTTACTGTTTCTTCCCCCCATTAGCCCTTTTGTTCCCCCAGATAGTTTAACTTCTACTTTTATATCATGTATACATTTATACTTTAAGTTTTTAAATTTATTTTTTATTTTTATGTTTTGTGTGTTATGTATGGAATGCCCTTGGAGGCCAGAAGAGGGCATCACATCACATCCCCTGGGACTGGAGTTAAGACCTGCAGGTGGGTCCTGGGAATTGAACATGGGTCTTCTGCAAGAGCAGCCAGTGCTCTTAGCCATCTCTCCAGCCCCCTGCATAGATGATTTTACATATCAGTATAAAATCTAGAAACCACAAATGAGAGGATGCATGTGATATTCCAAGATTGGCTGAATTCACTTGATAATATCGTTATCTCCAACTCCCATTTTGCTGGCTCTTGTTTTTGTTACATGTGTAGAAAATGTAGGGAGGAGTTTGAACGAGGCACCCTGCCTGTTTCTAGAAATTACGAACTTGTTTCCTTGGGCTGCTGTGACAGAACTCCAAACACTGGCTGGCTTTCTGGGCTCAGGTATCTTCTGAGATATGAATCAGACCATGTCACAGGCTGGTGTGGTAACTCACATCTGTAATCTCAGTCCTTGGGAGGCTGAGGAAGGAGGAATCCAGGCCAGCCTAAGCTGCATATCGAGAAAGTTCCCAAACAAACAAAATACAAACCAAAACCCATCTTGTATTCAGCCACCACGTGCCAGGCATCAGACATGTGCTATCTTCAACCCTCACCTTCTCTCAGGTGGGCAGTGTCAGTCCTGTCTCATGGACAAGAAAACAAAAGTCTCAAATGGTGGAGTGATTTGTCCCAGGCTCAGGGCCTGGCAGAGCCCCCCCACTCCTGCAGATCCTGAAAGCCTGTACTTTGCTCAGCTGCAGGGCTGGGGCGCGCCTGCCTCATCCCCCGTGAGCTTCCTCGATGGTTTTCAGCAGTTAGGCATGCTGTGTGTTTCATTCCAATCGAGCCTCTGGGAGATGATTTAAAAATTCTCTGATGGATAATTACATTAAAAATAATAGTCGTGGGCTGGGAGTATAGCTGAGTTAGTAGAGTGTCTGCCAAGCATCCCCAGCATTGTATAAACTGGGCAAGCTGGCCCATGTCCCTAATCCCAGCTCTTGAGTTTATGGAAGCTGAAGATTAGAAGTTGGCTACACAGTGACTTTAAGGCCAGCCTCGGCTATATGAGATTCTGTCTCAAAAATTATAATAAAAATAGTTCTGTATCACACTTCTAGTTAGTTCATTCACTGGGCTTTCTCCCTAAAATGTCTTGACACATTGTGACGTGCAGGTGGTCACATGTGCATTCAGAGGCTGTCCTAGTTAGCTTTCTATGGCTGTGAGACACCTCTGACTAAAACCAACCTGGGAAGAACAGGGTTTATTTGGCTTACACGTCCAGATCACAGTTCATCGTTAAGGGAAGCCTGAGCAGGAACTCCAGGCAGAAGCTGAAGCAGAGACTGTGGAGGAACACTGCTTCCTGGTTTCCTGGGTCCTTGAGGCTGGGTCCCTAGGCAGCTGGAGTAGTTCCATAGTGGGTGTCTCCGAAGTGGCAGAGAATCTGGTAGTTGCTCAATCCACAGGGCCGGGTGCCTCAAAAGTCCCAATCTGATACCCCAAACCCTGAGGGTTCCTAGAGAGACACTGGCCCTCAGTCAGTGATAGGTGCCTGGAAATTCTGGTTCTGAGGTTACCAAAGGAATCATCATCAGCAACAGGGTAAATCAACTCGGTCAAGAGGGGAGCCAAACAAGCACACTCGGATAATCTTCCTTCTGCGATCCCCCTTTATATCTGGGCTTCTACCAGAGGAGCCACCCTCGTTTGGGGTGAGTCCTCCCATATCAAAAGCAATCAGGGCAATTCTTCAGGTGAGGCTCCAAACTCAGGTGAGTCTAATTTGTGGCAAGTTGACATTAACCAATCATCACAGGGACAGAGATTGGGGCCCAGAAAGACCACAACCCACCCTGGTAGCTTGATGCGGGGGGAAAGAACCTGTTTCCACAGTCTGCACCGCTTCCAACATCTTTCCTGGTTTCTGATGTTATTTGTGGAGGAAGAGCACCCCACACAGTTTTGCTTTGGCTATCAGAAAGGACTGAGGAAATTTTAAGCATTGAAAAAAATTGTGGCTGGGTTTTAGGAGGACACAATTCTCTTCTCTTGATTGTATTTCTGATCAGAGTGGTTGGTGTACACTTTATGGGCAGCAGGGGGCAGCCTATAGCTTGGTATCCCTCTGTCCTGAACAATTGCTGAGCAATCTTTTTTTTTTTTTTTAAAGGCGTGCGCCACCACGCCCGGCATTTATTTATTTCTGTATGTGTATCAGTGTACTGTCTGCATGCAAGTCTGTGCACCCGTGTCGTGCAATGCCGCGGAGGTCAGAAGAGGGCGTCGGATTCCCCTGGAACTGGAGTTCTCCTGGAATTGGAGTTTCAGACGGCTCTCGGCCGCCATGTGGGTGCTGGGGATCGAACCCGGGTCCTCTGTAAGAGCGGTCGGCGCTCTTAACCGCTAGGCCATCTCTCCAGCCCCGCTGAGCAATCTTAACTGAAGCTCTTCATGATGGTTTCTGATTCAAAACAGAATATAGGTTTAATGTTCAGAGGTGTCTGTGAAGGACAGGAGACATGGAGCCAGCAGTGGGCCTGGGGGAAGAGATCACAGAGATCCTCTTGTCAGAGGATCCAGGAAGTTGATTCTAAACATTTGCTAACTGCTCATAGGTCTAGGTCCTAGCTGCTCAGAAGGGATGCTGGAGCCTCATGCTGTGTGGCGGGAGGAAGGCTTGGGGGTTGGGGCTTGGTATCAGCTATTCACCAGCTAGCATGGAGGGATACCAAGATTCTAACATCTGAACTGGCATTTGCAGGCTGAACATAGCCAGGGCAAGTGCTGAGTGTGCCTGAACTGGATGCTCAGGATCCTTTCTAGCTCACACTTTGAGGCTCCAGGGGCTGATGGGATTGTAAATGAGAATGCATGGGGTTTTCTCTAAGTCAGGGAAGTGAATCAGGTTACTTTGTTGCTAGCCTTTCACAAATCTTGGCACATACCCACCCCAGCTTTCTAGCCTGGGTTGGGTCTCACCCCTGGGCAGAGTTTGGCCTAAGGTCCCGGCTTAATGGTCAGGAACCTAGTTTGTCCACTAGCTGGGGTAATGCAGTGGCTCTAATGGGGGCTGCACTGCCTTGAGGAGTTGGGGGTAGCGATGGAGAATTGTCCTCTGAATGCCAGCTCAGGTGTCACGTGGGCCATCAGTCAGGATCCAGAGTGAGGGTCAGTGTGTGTGTGTGTGTGTGTGTGTGTGTGTGTGCACATGTACACATGTGTGTGTGCACATGTACACGTGTGTGTGTGTGTGCACATGTACACGTGTGTGTCTCCTCTGGGGCTGCTTCTGGTAGAAGTGACAACTGGGAGATCCTGGTCCGGAGTCTACTCTCGGCACTACTGGATCTTGCTGGGGCAGGGCATACCCAGTCATAGGGTAGCTTGCCTGGCCAACAGAGGTGAGGGACAGGTGGCCATTAGTGTCCCAATGGGGAAGAGCAGCAGTGTCTCAGACAACAGCAGCTGGATGCTTCTGTGTATTAGTCAATGTTTTCTAGAGAGGCAGAATAGATAGAATGAATATGTATGGATTTATTAGTGTAGCTTACAGGACAGGGTCTGGGTAGTCCAACGATGGCCGCACCACACCAGAGAGGCTGAGAATCCAGTCATTGCTCAGTACACGAGGATGGATGTCTCAGCAGTCCCAGTTTGGCACTGAAGGCCTGGAGGATTCCTGGGGAGCTGCTAGTCTTCAGTCAACATTGTAACCCAAAGAAGTTGGTTCTAGTATTGAGCCACAGCAGCAGAAACAATAAACTCACCAGTGAGAGAGAAGGCAAGCAAGCAAAATGCAAAAGCTCCCTGCTGGGTCCTTTTTATGAGCTGCCAGCAGAAGGTGCTGGAAGCACCCCACCACCTGGGTTGGGACTTCTGGCTTCAAATAATCTGATCAAGAAAGTTCCTCTCATTTTAGTTAACTCCAGATTCAGTCAAGTTGACGACCAAGATCAGTCATCACTGTCTGGATCTGGAACGAGGTGTCCAGGGGGCCAGAGCACTTGTCACCCACCCTCCAGGCCAGCCTCTACCACTTCTGGTTGAAAACACAAAATGTTTTCCCCCTGAGTCCCCTGACTTTGCGCTGTCCTCCGCAGTGATAGCCTGGATAGCAAGCTGGTCTAGGGCCTGAGTGCTGAGTCCCAGAGTCTCTGCGTTTTAGGTGACAGAGGGTGTGGTGTGACTGAGTGCTCACTAACTTCCCCTTACAGTAAGCCGTCATCACCATGGGGCGTTCAGCCCAGCTGCACTGCCTTCTGCCGCCAGAGGTTGTGGAGGCCGAGACAGTGGCCACCCAGGGCCACAGTGATCAGGCTTCCTTACCATGGCCACCACCACTTCCAGAGAAGGAAGAGAGGGAGAAATGGCAGGCAGCCACAGGGGGAGGCTGAGCAGTGGGCAGAGCACCTGGCCAGGCAGTCCCGCAGATCCGCTGTCCTAATGTCTTCCTCGCTTGTATGACCCAGAGCCAGCCATGGTCCCTATCTTTACTCCTTGGACAGTGGAAGCCATCACCATGACCTGCTCCTGCTGAGTGACGACAGGGGTGACAGGGGCCCCACCCTGAAGTTCAGTGCTCGATTATCCACGGAGTTTGTCATGACACCGACTTGGGCCTCCAGCTTGCTGAGCAGGGTTGCCAAAGCCTCCATAACCATATGAGTCAGTTCCTTGTCTCCCCCCTTGCTGGAGATGGAACCAGGGCTTCCTCCATGCTGGGACCTGGACCACGGCAGCCTCTCTTTCTCTCTCTGCACCCTGCCAGCTCTGTTTCTCTGAAGATCTTGTTGAGACAGATGAGGGCTATAGCCTCTGTTTCCCCCAGGGGCGGGGGCACTGGGGGGGGTTCTAAAGTTCATAGAGTCAGGTGGTAGAGTGGGGACTCAGTCCAGGCTTGACCTATGGGGCCCTTGGCTACTGGACTCTGGGGGTTCTAGCAGGTCTGGGTCAGTGTACTCTTGACACTATTCTATTTCTGCCGTCTCTGCCTCTTCCATCTCCCAGTGAAGTGCTGAACTCTGCTTCCAGAAGCATGAGGAGCAATGACCAAGGGCCACCCTGAACAGTGTCACCTCCAGGTATGAGGGCTGGGAGCCATAGTTCTGGGAACACAAAGTCACCTTCTCAAATTCAGTGGGCAGGGAGGCTAGGACAGAACTTGGGCCTGGGCTGTGTGACTAGTGCAGGGCGAAGGGCGTTTCCAGCCTGTGTATCAACACTGTGCTGACTACTCTTGGGCTCTGTTGGACTTCACTGTGACCTGCGGGGTACACTATCATGCCTCTTCTTTTTTTTTTTTTTTTTTTTTTGTCTTTTTGAGACACCTACCGCTATACCTCTACCTCCCAAGTGCTGGGATTAAAGGGGTGTGCCACCATACCCGTCTAATCATTTCTCCTTTTATAGGTGGAGAAACAGGCTTAGAGAGCTGAAGTGTCAGGCCTAACACCTTAAGCTGAGAAGTTGTGCAGCGTGGATTCAAGCCCACGTCAGCATCTGGGGAACCGTGTCTCTTCTCCCACCCTTCATTCCTTTTCAGAAGGGGCATTTCTTTTCTTTCCTAACCATGGGAGACAGGAACCCTTGCTGAAAGAAAATATCTGACACTGATTTTGAGGAGGAAGTGAGATTAGAAACAAATGACAGGGGACTCAGGAGAGGTTGGGGGATATAGGACCAAACTGGGTGGGAAATACCTCACTGACTGATGGAACTGTCACAGTCCATGCCCATTAATTTGACACTAGGAGTCTTGTTTTGATTAGTGTGTGCGGGGGTGGGGGTGATAACTCCCTCCTCGCACGCATTGCTTCTATAAAGCAGTGGGGGCATCTGTCAATCAAGAGGGGTCCCCAGGGACTCTAGAAACCATCCCTTGTCTGGAGGTATAGTGCTCAGCTGAAGGAAGAAGTTTGATCCAGGATTCTCTGCTGATAATGCATTTGAATTATGAGTCCCTGATCATGTGACTGTCACTTTGCCTGGGGAGAATGAGCATGTGTTTACATTTATGGGTCATGTCAATTCTCTTGGGAACAGGGTACTGAGGTGGGCTGTACATTCATCAGAGAGGAGCTGTGTAGTCGAGGGAGGGGGGATCAGGCCTGAATGGGAGGGTTCATTCCCCTCACTAGCACTCAAAACACAGAAAGTGGCTTTGCTGCTCAGGTGGCATTTGTAGCTGGCTTCAGCAGGGCTGTGGGTATGGGCTTTACTGTGGGATGGATCTGGCAGGAACCTCAGACCTCTCCTTTAGGGTTCCCCTCTCATTAAATTTCAGCCCACTCTCTCAGGAAGAAGTGGTCACTGGTAGTCACGGCATAGATTGATGGTAAAAATGAACCATGTCAGATTGTTTGTGATGTTCTTGGAGTGGCCTCTTATGAGACTACAACTGGCTAAGCCTCTGGTAATGGTTTGGAAATAAAGCTTGCAGAAAGAGCCACCCCCGGAACATGGCAGTCACTGACACTGGGTGCCCCAGGGAAGAAGCTTCTTCTCCAGGACCCACAGGCCATCTCAGAGCTGGTGAGTCTCAGGAGGGACCACCAGTCATTTCCACGGCCGCAGCATGGGCTTCTGAGATTTCTGCTCTGTTCTGCTGGCTCCCTGCGTGTCCAGCTGGAAACCTTGCGCACTTTGGCTTGCCTGCAGCCTCGACAATTTCCACTTTCTCAGCTATTAGTTTCTTTCCTTGCTGCTGTGACCAAATACCAGAATAAGAAGCAATTTAAGGGAGAAAGGATTTCTTTTTGACTTATAACTTGGTGGGACCCAGTCTACTGTGGTGGAGAAAAGCCCAGTAGCAGGATCGTGAGGCCGCTGGTCATATCGTGTCTGCAGTCAGGAAGTAGAGAGAGGACAGGCAGGGGGCTGGGCAGTAAACCTCACTACCTACCCCTAATGACCTCTTTAGACAGAGCCACCAGCATGGGACCAACTGAGCCTATGTGAGACATCATTTTTTTTTTTTTTTTTGGTCTTTTTGGTCTCCCTGTAGCTCTGGTGTCCTGGAACTCACTCTAGTAGACCAGGCTGGCCTCGAACTCACAGTAAACTGTGTGCCTCTGCCTCCCAAGTGCTAGGATTAAAGGCATACGCCACCACACCCGGCGAGACATCATTTTTTTTTAGAAATTCTTTTTACTGTGGAATGAAGATGTACCACAGTCCTAATTTTTCCAGAAGCTTTTTTTTTTATTTTTTGAGACAGAGTTCCCTTGTAGCCCCAGCTAGCCTACAACTCACTATTTAGATGAGGCTGGCCTTGATTTCTCAGAGATCTGCCTGCCTAAGATTAAAGGCCCACGCCCAGCCCTTTCCAGAAGTTTTTGGGAGGCACAATATGATATTCTTAGCTTTAGGTTTGGTCTTAAAACTTTCATCTGGCAGAATAAAGGCTCAGGCCACTCAAGACAATTCCCTGTCTCTCTAGCCCTGACAACCACCACTCCACTCTCGGAGTCTGTGGGTCACATGGTTCTAGGAACCTCTCATGTAAGTGCAATAATATACTAGCTATCCTTCAGTGACTTACTTTAATCATGTAATATAATTATAAATTTCAATATTTTAGTACATTTTGGGTTTATTTTATTTTATTTTTAATTTTATTTATTTATTTATTTATTTATTTATTTATTTATTTATTTATTTATGTGTATGAGTGTACTGTCTGCATGTAGGTTTGGGCACCCGTGTCGAGCAATGCCTCAGAGGTCAGAAGAGGGTGTCGGATTCCCCTGGAACTGGAGTTCTCCTGGAATTGGAGTTACAGACGGTTCTCAGCCGCCATGTGGGTGCTGGGGATCGAACCCGGGTCCTCTGCAAGAGCAGTCAGCGCTCTTAACTGCTAAGCCATCTCTCTAGCCCCTTATTTTACTTTTATATATTTATTCATTTTATGTGTACAAGTGTTTTGCCTGCATGTATGTAAGTGAACCATGTGCATGCAATGCCCAGGGAGGCCAGGAGAGAGTGTTGGAGCCACTTGAACTGGAGTTAGGAATGATTGTTAGCCTCCATGTGGGTACTGGGAATTGGAACAGACAATGCTCGTAACTGCTGAGCCATCTCTCCAGCCCTTCAGTTTCCTTTTTTTTTTTTTTTAAAGTACCTCCTTAGGACTCTCCTTATTGAAGATGTGTTGATAAGTTCAATTTATCTGTAGTTTTCCCCCATTACTCACAAGTGAAAATTTTTCTGGGTCTACAGTCCTTCTTTGATTTTTTTTTTTTTTACTTTGTATTATGACAATAACTTCCCACTGTATTCTGGCCTTTAATAGTGTCGTGAGGATTCTAGGGGACTTAGACTGAGAACAGTGGCTTAGAGATCCCTACTGTTACACCAAAGACATCAGATGCCATCTGCCATTGTCTAGCCCTGGGTTCTCCTCCTCCTCCTCCTCTTCCTTCTCCTCCTCCTCCTCTCCCTCATCCCCTCTCCTCTTCTCCTTCCTCCTCCTCCACCTCCTCCTTTTCCTCCTCTTCTTCCTCTTCCTTCTCCTTCATTTGTCTCTCTCCCTTACTCTTCTGTTTATACAAAGAACTGTGGAAAGATTTAGACAGTTTTCTTCTTAAAATAAAGCTACTCATCCCTTCCCCAGGGTTGTCTACCCAACAGCCCTGTCAAAACGGAACAGGGTCAGTCCTCAGTGACCTTCAAGTAGTTCCTAAAAAATAACCTTTCATATCTCCATTAAATGGGTCGGTATTGATAGTTTTTTTCTAGAATTTACCTTTTCCCATTCTTAGAAATAAGGGCAACATTTCCTGTCTTCATACTTACTGGGTTTCCCCCTGATTTCTCCATTTCTTCTGTATTCTTTTTTGTCTTTTTGAGACAGGGTCTCCCTGTAGCCCAGCTGGCCTGGAACTTGCTATGTAGACCAGGCTGGCCTTGAACTCACAGAGATCCACCTGACTCTGCCTTCTGAGCACTGGGATTAAAGGCATGGCTAGCTCTTGTAGTCTTTTTTTTTTTTTTTTAAGATTTATTATTTTTATTTCTAGACTCCAGAGGTATTGGAGCCCCCTGAGCTGGAGTTGCAGGTGGTTATGAGCTACCTGATGTGGCTGCCGAGAATCAAACGCTGGTCCTCTGAAAGCCGTACATGCTCTGAACCACTGAGCCGTCTCTGTAGTCCCCCTTCTGTGGTCTTCCTTGCATTTGACCTGCAATAAGGTCCTTGGTTTCCTTCACTTGCCTCACTGTGAATTGTATAGCTCTGGAAAATGTAAAATTAGAAAAAGTATCCAGAAAAGCTTTGCCTATCCCTTTTATGAGGAGATCACAACTCCTGTGATGTGAGACACCTGATCAGGGAATTTATAGCTCAAAGAAATACTTTCTACAGACCATCTGATCAGCTGGCAAAGGTGGAGAACTGATCTAAGTTTCTGCGTGGAGTCAGGTGAAATCTCCATCCAAAGGGGAGGGAGGAGGCTCTGGAAATAATTTAACTCCTTCCTTCCCTTGACTACATCCTAGACATTCAAATCTCTCAGTCACCAAAAAAAAAAAAAAAAAAAAAAAAAAAAAAAAAAAAAAAAAAAAAAAAAAAAAAAAAAAAAAAAAAAAAAAAAATCAGACATTGTCCTATGGCCTGTGAAGGAGGGGGAGCAGTCTCCAAATAATTCTGTAACTCATAGTTATCATTCATCTGATATTCATATACTCAGCCATCAATCTTTTTTTTTAAAGATTCATTTTATTTTTAATTATGTTTCTATAAACACACATATACATATAATTATGTTTATAGGTGTATGTGCATGTGTGTGTGCAGGGGCCCATGAAGGCCAGAAGAGGAAGTTGGGACCCCTGGACTTGGAGTTGTATATAGGTGGTTGGAAGCTTCCATGTAAATTCTGGGAACTGAGCCTGGGTCCTCTGCAAGAGTAGCAAGTGCTCTTAACCACTGAGCCATCTCTCCAGCCTCTGGTATCAACCTTTTAGGAATATTTTATTTATTTGTTGCTCCATGCAAAGTACTGTGCCATGTGGTTTAATTTTGTCATCTATAACATGAAAAGGGCTGGACTAAATAGTACCGTAGGGACGTTAAACCCTGAGTTATTGCTATTCCTGATTCTAAAGCCATCGGCAACCAAGGCTATACATGGGAGGGCAAGATCAGCAAGAGGTCTGGCTCCTCCCCATGGGAGTCCTCCTTCGAGATGGCCGGGGTGGCTGCTGATGGTTCCCACCGTTGTCTCAGGATTGAGCTCTTTTTCTATTTTAACCTGAAGGTGATTTTATGACAGTGGAGCTCTGAAGACAGGAGCGACCCGACTGACGGATGCAGCAGCTGCTGATACATAACACCGTGGGGCTGCCCTGTCTTCTGTTCTTCTGATGGTCTTTCTCCTTCCAGGGAGCCCAGACAGCAGTCGCAAATGTACAGCAAGATTCCGGCAGTGCAGAGACGGAAGCATAAAAATATTTCTTCTAATATTTTGGTTGGGAGTGCAGACAGCTGTGAGAGGCTCTGGTGCTGAATTCCAAGCATGAGTGGAGTGACTGACAATCTGTAGCTTGCGGTGAGTGGGGCCTGGCCTTTGCTTTCCTGGGAGAGCTGCCTTGGCATGGCATGTGTGTGGGCGCTAAGCAGCCACGTGAGGGCATCTCCTTAAGGCAGCACAGTCCTTCTAGAAGCTCCCTGGGGCTCCCACAATGTCTTGCTTGCTGTGTAGTGGGTGAGGGATGCCCTGGGTGCTAGCTGAACACCTGGGTCTGCTTTGGTGGCACATCATCTTTGAGCAGAGTGTCACCATGGTCTCCAGTCTACAGAGCTGTGAGTCATCTCAGTGCCAATCTGAGGACAGCAAGTACAGTGCCCTCTGTCCCACCCTCCCACCTCCTCGAGGATGGATGGAGCACCCCACTGTACTGCAATGCAAAGCCCTTCACAAAGAACCAGACCCTCCCCTGTGGTGGCTGTTTCTTCTTCTTCTTCTTCTTCTTCTTCTTCTTCTTCTTCTTCTTCTTCTTCTTCTTCTTCTTCTTCTTCTTCTTCTTCTTCTTCTTGTTCTCCTCCTCCTCCTCCTCCTCCTCCTCTTCCTCCTCCTCCTCCTCTTTCTCCTTCTTCTTCTTCTTCTTCTTCTTCTTCTTCTTCTTCTTTTTCTTCTTTCTTTTTTTTTCACTGCTTCTCCACTTGCTATGGTTTGAGCGTGTCCTCAAAAATTCATATCCTCCCCTTTTACTGCCTTGAATAAAACTCAATACTATCACTTGACAAAAAAAAATTCATTCCTGGAAACTAAGAGGCACTAAGAGGCAGGACCTTTAATAGGGGATTAGGTCACTAAGACTCTGTCCTCATAAAGGGATTGATGTTATCCCAAGACAGGGTGAATTTACTTCTTCCATAGATGCGACAAGAAGCCACTCCATAACCCTGGACTTCTTGACCTCTAGAACTGTGAGCCAAATAAACTTCTATTGTTTATGAATTTTCCCAGGCCATGCTCTTCTCTTATAGTAGGCAGAAAATAGACCAACACACCATTGTCTCCCCTTTGCTCCAGCCACACAGAACTGCTTGCCATTTGCAAGTCATCAGGAGCAACTATTGTGTGCTCTTCTGGAAGCCAATTTCTTTCTTCACTATTTCATCTGAGTTTGAGTGAGTTCTCACTTTCCACCTTTACACGGGTTCCAGGGATCAAACTCAGTTGTCAGGTTTCTGTAGCAAGCACTTTGTCTGTCAAACAATCTCACCAGCCCAGGCCTTTTTCCCTAAAATTGCTTTTGTTAGGTATTTTGTCACAGAAGAGAGAAAAGTAACTTATTCACTATCATTGGAGGCAGGCTGCCCCAGTAGGGGAGAAGGCTATGGGTTAAATTATGTATGCAAAAAATGTGTTCATACATAATTTAACCCATAGCCTTCTCCCCTACTGGAGTTCCAGGACAGCTGGGACTACAGGGAGACCCTGTCTCAAAAAGACCAAAAAAAAAATGTGTTCAAGTCCTAACCCCAGGACCTATGAAGGTGAAATAAACAGCTATAGAAACCAAACACTGTGATTCATTTCTGCAAAAGTGGCTATTGCATTTTAGAGCACCAGACTTTATACAGGCTTGAAAGACATTGTGAGGAGTTATATACCTCTAGAATATCTGAGTGAAATCCCTCATCAAAACTCATTGGTGGTTCTGGAGAGATGGCTCAGTGGTTAAGAACACTGGCTCCTCCTTACAGAGGACCCGGGTTCTGTTCTCAGCACCCATGAGGCAGCTAACAACCATCCTTAACTCCAGTACCTGGGGATCCAACTCCACCTGCTGACCTCTGCAGGCATTGTACAACAGGGGTGGTACACTTATATACATGTAGGCAAAACACTCGTACACATAAAATAAAAAGAGTTGCCGAGTGTGGTGGTACACACCTTTGATCCCAGCACTCAGGAGGCAGGGGCAGGTGGATCTCTATGAGTTCAAGGTCAGCCTGATCTACATAGCGAGCTCCAGGCCAGCTGGGACTAAAGAGAGCCCTGTCTCAAAAAAGACCAAAAAAAAATTTTTTTAATTCATTGGTGGACATCCATTCATCTATAAATCCTTTAAATGCAGATTAAATCAAGAAGTAAATTGTTTATGTTAGAAGGGGCTTGAGATATTCACTAAATTAAAACTAGTCATTGTAGGACCACATTTTGGTGTCTAACTCTAAATCCCATTAAGTGAAGATTGACATGGACACCACCCAGCCTGTTCTCCCCAGGCAAGTCCCACCCATCTGTGGATACCACGGAGTGTGCTGCCCATCCCCTCCTTGGGTAGGGGCACAGGAGTGTCCCTCTAGAGAGCTCCTGATGGGTGCCTGATCACAAGACCATGCCCTTTCCCAGAGTCACCTGCCTCAGCAACTGATTTTCGTAGGTCTTGCACACCTGTGTGATGTAACAAATCAGTGCTCTCACACTTTTGCTCTACTCAGAAGTTTTGAGTAGGCAAGAGATAGCTCTTCTGGTGTTAGTGGACCTGGGTCCTGCAGTGCCAAGGCTTATGGGCTGGACTGGCAGACTCGGAGGCTTGTAGCTCTGAATCTTGAGAAGTAGAAACTTATAGCTCCAGACCTAAGACACATGTGGCTCTGGGCGCTCAGGCTGGAGGCTCACTGCTCAGCCACTGGTGGCCTCCTCAGTTCTTAGCAGCAGCTGCTGACAGTGGCATTCTCTGCCTCCTAATGATATGGCACCCAAGCACAGCTCCCCACAGTGGTTAGTGCATTGGAGTCTCCAGTGTCAGGATCTGCTGGAGGGCCTCATGTTACAGCTATTGGTTCTTGGGCATCAGGATCCTTACCCTTTAGTGCTTGGTAGCTTCTTGAATGTTTTCCCATGACCTGGGCCCACAGTCCCTCATCTTCCACTCTTCACAACCTTCTGTGTACTCCCACTTGCAAGGAATTGACTATTTATAAGTATGTCCGCCACCTCCCCGAACTGATGTCGAAGTCAGACAGGAATGATGAAATTTACCCCAGGGATGATTTGTCTTATGCAAATATTAGTTTATTTCTCCAAAGTTATAGGTTTATATAGGGAAAAAGTTGGCAGCCTTTGAAAGTACACAAAGGAGGCAAGGTTCCAAGAAAAAGAAAAAAAAAAAAGTGAAACAGGTATCCTTTTTACAGAGAAGCTGGGGGAGACTTTTCACAAAGCCTGGGTAAAGCAGATAACAACTGAAGGTTGCTTAACTAAGATGTTTCTTCCCAGAACAAGGGGCCTAGGGTCTGGGTGGCCAGCTATGTCCCTTATTGTTTGGAAGTGTTACACTAGGCAGGATCTCTGTGAGTTGCTGTGTTCATCCACTCACCCTTGTCTGAGTCACAGACTGCCTCCCAGAATTCCCGCGCTCCACTTATTCCAAGTCAGTTCATCCTAGTCACTGATACCCACTGTCCTCAACTTTGCCGTTTCTGCCCCAGCCACTGTCGAGCACTCTTCTGCTGTCCTCCTCCTGCTGCTGTCCTACTTCTGCCATCTCTGCCAAGGCTGCTCCAGCAGCTCTTCTTTGTGTCACCAGCTCAACCCACTCTTTTTTTTTTTTTTTTTTTTTGTTGGTGGGGGC
>VZQC01011260.1:676517-699560 GCA_009823505.1 Rhizomys pruinosus
TTTTTTTTTTTGGTCTTTTCGAGACAGGGTCTCCCTGTAGTCCCAGCTGTCCTGGAACTCACTCTAGACCAGGCTGGCCTTGAACTCACAAAGATCTGCCTGCCTCTGCCTCCCGTGTGCTAGGATTAAAGGCGTGTGCCACCACGCCCGGCTCAACTCACTCTTTTTTTTTTTTTTTATATTTCTGTATGTGTATGAATGTATTGTCTGCATGCAAGTTTGTGCACCCGTGACGTGCAATGCCACGCGGAGGTCAGAAGAGGGTGTCGATTCCCCTGGAACTGGAGTTCTCCTGGAATTGGAGTTTCAGATGGTTCTCGGCCGCCATGTGGGTGCTGGGGATCGAACCTGGGTCCTCTGCAAGAGCAGTCGGCGCTCTTAACCGCTAGGCCATCTCTCCAGCCCTCAACTCACTCTTAAACCCAAAAGTAGGCAAAGAAAAAGAGCCTTTGGGAGAAGCTTTTTATTGGGCTTAATATTGTAAGCAAGGGGCAGCACAGGAGGGTGACTTCTGGCTGACTCGAAAAGTGACCTGAAAGCCCGTATATCAAGATGTTTGTGCCAATTACAACACAGTCATTGAAGATCTGTGTTTAAACCAATCACAGGTCTTCTCCTGGGCCATCAGAGGAAGTAATCCCCTTCTGACCTGGGTGAAAAATAGCTGCTTGAGTTCAGCAAAGTTTGTGATGGCAGTCTGGCATAAGCTGTCTATAGCAGTTGAGACTGGAATAGTGCCTCTTGGAGCTATAGTTGTGCTTTGGCATCTGTGATTTCAGTACAGCTTCCTCAAGGTATCCATGGCTTGTTCAAAGCAGCTGGGTTTCTATAAGGGCATTAGCCAGCTGCCAGTGTAAGTGTCTTCTAAGTCGTCTAAGCACCAGGGAAGGGTCTAATATGTGTGAATTAGGGAGTCAGATCACCCTGGCTCCCAACATCTCACCTGATTTAAAGGAAAAATAAACATTAAAGGGTGCTTGCGATGGAGGTTGGTCATTACCAGTGTCAACAGAGTTCAGCGGTTCTCTGCTCTTAACCAAATATTATTGAGTGATTTTTCACTGTCTCATGTGAGGTCCCCTATGTGGATGTTGGGTTCTCTCAGCTTCTCTGTGTGCCATGCTCAGCCCTGATCTCTGGGCTGCTGTAACCTCCTGTTATATAATTCTCTTTGGTGTACACAGTCAAGCCCAGCCATGTGGGCAGGGTGTCCTCCTCACACACCCTGGAGAGATAAAGGATTGTGTGCTGTCGCAGATGGTGGTAAAGGGGTTAGCCCAACCTTTCCCAACCATGTCTCCCACCCCAAATACCTTTCACAATAGCTCAACATAGGCCTAGAGGTTTGGGGGAGAGGCAGATTGCTCATCCTCTCTGTGAGCAGGTCAAGATGTCCTTATGGTTCACTGTATGTATTAGTTTATTTTCTAGTTGCTGTGACAACTTAAGGAATGAAGGAAGGGATTTTTTAAATTTTATTTATTTTTATATGTATGAATGTACTGTCTGCATGTAGGTTTGTGCAGCCATGTTGTGCAATGTCACGGAGGTCAGAAGAGGGTGTTTGTTGGATTCCCCTGGAACTGGAGTTAAAGTCAGTTCTCAGCTGCCACGTGGGTGCTGGGGATTGAACCCAGGTCCTCTGCAAGAGCAGTCGATGCTCTTAACGGATAGGGCATCTCTCCAGCCCCAGGAAGGGTTTTTGTTTCAGTTCACAGTATGAAGGGATATAGCCTATCATGGGGGGTGGCGCATAATGATGTAAGGAATGTAAGGTGGCTGGTGTTCAGCTCACTTTCTCCTTTTCATTCAGTCCAGGACCCTGGCCTATGAAATGAGGCTGCCCATATTCAGGATGGGTAAGGCCAGTACAGAGAATTGCTCACAGATGTATCCAGAGATTTGTCTCCTATGTGATTCTAGATCTGGCAAGTTGACGGTTAATATTAATCATACACCATGGTTCTCCTTCTGACACAAGTCTCTTCAGTTTCCTGCTCAAAGACAAATCCAAGCATCCCCCTCTAATCCTTGAGCTGTCCTCTGCGAAGGACCTCAGAGAAAATTTCTTTGCCCTATTTGTTCTTTCTTACAGATACCTCTGGGAGTTAAAGATTGGATTTTAATGTGTGTGTGTGTGTGTGTGTGTAAGGGGTGTTTTAACTGGCTTGCACTGTTAATGACATAGGTTCTTCCTCCCCATTGAGAATCTGCACATGATTTGAGGCCATAAATGTTTACACTGCTCTGTATCCATTTGTGCGAGTTGTTTTTATCAACTTGACATAAATTCATGCAATCTGGGAAGAGGAAACCTCAGGCGAGGAATTTCCTTTATTGAGCTGGCCTGCAGGCATGTCTATGGAACATTTTCTTGATTGGTAATTGGTGTTTGAGGGCCCAGCCCACTGTGGGTGCTGCCATCCCTAGGCAGGTGGGCCTGGGCTACATAAGAAAGGCAATTGAGCAAGCCAGGGGGAGCAAGCCAGGAAGTATGCTCTCTACTTCAGTTCCTGCCTCCAGATTCCTATTATGAATTCCTGACTTGACTTTACTCAGTGATGAGCTGTTACCTAAAAATTTAAGGTGAAATAAACCCTTCCCTCCCCCAAGTTGGTTTTGGTCAGTGTTTAAATACAGCAATTAAAAGCAAAGTAGGACATCATTTTTTAGTTTCTGTCCTTCTAACATCTCTTTGGACAACCTATTCTTTTGATGGCACTGTTGAAGTCAGTGTTACAGTTGCCCCATCCTCTCTGACTGTAGATGGTAAGCAGCATCTTGTCTCCGAGCCCTTGGTGGTCCTAGCTTTAGGGACCAGGATAGTGGGTCTGTCTTCTGCTTTGGGCATCCTGGAGTTTATGGTAGAAGTTGTAACCTTTGTTATCTGTGGTCTGGGGCACTCAGCCATCCATTCAGGCCAGTGTCATTGTTGTCAAGTAGATGTCCTGATGTCTGAGTGGGACAGCCATTGGGTCATGGCTCTAAAGGCTCATGGATGGTGTTCTTGGCTCCTGGGTTACTTTTTTCCTACCAAAATTGCTTTCTCTTTTGCTATTCTTCAAAGACATGAGACACAGGTTTTCTACCTTCCAATATGGACTGAAGACTCATGTCTCTCCAAGAATCCTCCAAACCTTCAGTGCCAGATGGGGACTGCTGAGACATCCAACTTGTGGACTGAGCTACTACTGGGGTTTCAGCCTCTTCAGAGTATAGACTGCCATTGTTTGACTACCCAGGCTGTATCATGGAGACCAGTACAGGAAGATCAAGACAGGATGCGGTGCTTACTGGACCTCATTTGGTGTCCTAGTTTGTCCTCCATTGCTGTGACAAAACACTCTGACACCAACTTGGGGAGGAAAGGGTTTATTCAGCTTACATCTCCTGGGTCACATTTCATCACTTAGGGAGCCCAAGGCAGGAACTCAGGGCAGGAACCTGGAGGCCATGGAGGACTGCTGTTCGCTGGCTTGCTCTCTACTGGCTTGCTCTCTGGCTCATGCCCAGCCTGCCTTCTTATACTGTCACTGCTCAACAATCAAGACAATACACCACAGATGTGGCCACAGGCCAATCCAATGGAGCCAATTCCCCAACCGAGGCTCCCTCAACCCAGGTGTGTCAAGTTGACACCAAAGCTATCCAGCACATTTGGTGACCATGGGAAGGGGAAACCCCAGTGTGGAATACAAGGGCAGAACTGATGGTGGTTTGGGCTTGCCAAGGAGGAGACTTCAAACATGACATCTTTCAGCCTAATAAAGAAAAAAAAAAACAATAAGCTGAAGGTGCTAAAACCTATGGTATATGTGGCATGCATATGTGCATATTTTGGAGTAATGCATATTGGAAGGAACAACAACTACAACAACAACAACAAACAAAAAGACTGGGTCAAAGAACTGACTGAAATGGTGAACTTCTGCTCAAAACAGTAAACTTCTGCATAGATAATTTTGAGAGAGACTGAGAAAAAGATGAAAAACATGTTTGGCAGAATGCATGAGCTCTGGTGGGGTGAGGGGGCTGGGAGGGGGGCACAGGTCTAGATTTGATTTGAAATTTTGTATGAAATGCACAGAGCTTCAATAAAAATTGGCTTTGAAAATAAAAACAAAAACCAAACAAACAAAACCCAAAATGGCTTTCCCTAACCAGTGCCCAAGTTAAGCTTTCAACTGATCCTGGTCCGCTGCTCATCTTAGGGGTCCCCTCCACATCAGGTGGAGCCCAGTAGGCTTTCCAAGGAAGTCTCATTGAGCTACCAGGTTTAATGGATGTCACGGCCCCCGTGGAGCTGGAGAGCCAGGCTGTGGGTGGGGGAACCCAGGGATGGAAGTGGGTGAGGCAGGTGGCCTTCTCTAGGAGTCCCAAATAAGAACTGGGCAGGCTCCTGCCTCTGTTTCCAGCTCTCTCAGCCTCTTGGGTCAGGTTGAGGCACTGCCACAACCCTCTGCCTGTGCCACCTCCCTCTGTCCCGTTTTCTCCTCACCACCCATGTAATTGGAAGCTATTCTGCTGTAGAGACTGTCCCTCTCCATGTATTTTCTAAGGTTGGCTCTCCCCACCTCCATCACAAGTGATGACTTTAGGATCTCCTGTCATCATCTCTGTGTTCCCAAGGCCAGGAATTCCCTAAGGACAGCACCTACTGTCTGCTCACTTACCCCTGGCTCCAAGGGGTTCAGCCAGGAAGCACAGATGTTAGAATGAGCTGTGGCTGTGTGTGTTGGTGTTTTCGGTGTCAAAAGAAAACACAGACTCGGCTCTCCCCTAGGGAACTCTAGATATCCCAACATGGCTTCTTGGAGGGAGTCTATGGGAGCCTTGGGAAGCACTTTGAGAAAGACTGCTCTAGATGCTTCTGGGAAACTCCAAAGGACGTTAGTTTCCTCCTACTGCTGTTCGTTGCCGGCTTTCTTTTTCCTAAAACTGCATATGTGTTGTAGGCTTTCTTTCCAGCAGGTGGCACAATGGAGAGGCAACTGGGTCCTGAATGCTTGGACCTCAGCGATCACTTAATCCATCCTTGACTTCACTGTGCACAGGCTATTAGGAGACAGAGGCCGGGATGGGGAAAGTGGGTCCTTGGGGACATACCTGTGCAGGGTGTGCCTTGTCCCCGATCTCTTCCCATCCTCCTCTGCTTTCTGGGCTTGCTCCATCCCCGGTTCCTGTGGGCATTCTATCTCACTACAGACAAAACAGAGCCAGAAGAAACACACTGAGTTCCCCGAAACCATGAGTCCAAATAAAGCCTCTTTTGTTTGGTTTGATTTGTTTCTCCCAGGTGTTTTGTCACAGTGATGGAAGGCTGGTGAGTCCATCCCCAGAGTTGTCATTCTGATGATGTGACAAGCCAGATGGTTTGGGTGTAAAATTCAAGTGGAGACCAAATCTGGGACTCAGGCCAAAACCACTTTCCAGTTGATCCCTATGTCACTTTGCCTGTAAACATTGAAGTCAGGGATAGGGCAGAGGATTCTTCCTTAGAAGGCCACATGCAGATGAGGTAACAGCAGGGAGGCTGGGAGAGGGTGAAGGTTCCATCAAATTTCTAGAATGGTGAGGTGGGGTAACGAGGTCCTGGTCCTGTGGCCACAGGAAGCTCTGTCCCACATGCCCTGGGCGGTGGAGAACAATAAATGTCCAGGGCTGCGCTCTCCAGCAGGAAGATGTTATAACGAGCACCTTCACCAAAGCGATGACCATCCCTTGCAAAGGAAAGGTGCACAATTTTGTATACTCTTGGATTTTCTTTGTGCTTAGAGAGGTTCTCCTATACTATACCTCAGATGAGGGCTTTCTGTATTCTTCCTCAAAACCCTGCTATTGAGGAGTGTGCCACTGATCGGGTAGAAAGAAGGGACCAGATGTGAGGCTGCATTGTGAGGCTCTGGGCCAATGGGGCTGTTGCCACTCCTGACTAAGCATTAGTGGGCGGGGGCATGCTAGATGTTCATGGACAAGAAATAGGATGATTTGTCAAGGCAGTGAATCTGATTGGTTGGGTGAACACTGGGGCGGGCATTGGAGAAACTCCAAGAACTGTTGTCCGTTGGGCACTTGCTGACATTGTGTGGTTTTGTCTACATTATCCCACAGTGGCCAGAGGCAGTGTGCAATGATAGGGAGACGGCCAGGCTGGCTTGCCTCAGATTCAGCAGCTGGACCTCAGATGAGAGCTACAGTGACTTGAATCCTGGGCCTCCGCACTAGGGAGATGAGTGAGCACTGTGAGACCTGTTAGCATAGCACAGTAAGCAACAGGCTGTCAGGAAGGACAGCTTGGAATGGGCCAGAGTGTTCCTCATTCATTACTTTGTTCCCCCAGACTTCATTCACTTGGCAGTTGTGCATTGCTAACCTGGAAGGACTGACAACAGCTCACAGAGGAGGGACCGTGAGATCCTGACCATGTAGTGGCTCCTCCGGGGTCAGCATCCTGGTAGAGCCCTCCCCTTTGTGCTATCCTGTACCACACACTTTCATAGTCCCACTCCTTCCCCACAGGGTCTGGACTAGAAGGCTACAGTCTGTGAGATTTCTATGGTCCTAGCCATGCACATTAAATGTGACATAATGACATAATTATAAAACAGAGACTACCCTGTTCACTCAGCCACGTGCCCTGATCAGCTACAGCCCCAGAACACACTGGAATAATCTGTCACTGGTTTTCTAAGGTAGGATGCACTAACTCTTCATTATAAGTGGATGCCATAGATGAGCACAATAAATATGCATTCAAGTCTGAATGCTATAATTAGAACTCCCATGTGGCTAAAGAAAAGGAGAGACATTTTAATTCCAGGCCTCTGCCTGAATGTTAAGTCGCTGCTAGGGAACAATCCACACGTGTTAACCGGTGAAGGCCCGACGGACAGGCAGTGTCTTAAGATCCTCGGTGCAGCTGGGGCTGAAATGGACCCACTATGTCTCTAATTCCAGCTCTGTATTTATTTCCCCAGGCCAGCAAACAGAATCATTTGGATGATGATGTTGTATAAAACTTCCAACTCTATCTGTAACACAGGTTGGCATCATCCCTGGTACCCATGGGTTAGGCAGATGTTTTCATTTCTTAATACATAATTAGGACAAGCATGTTCATTATTTCCAGCAAGGTTAGGAAGCACGTTTTCTGCACCATCTCCACAAACAGCCTTCAGCCGCATTTCCTGCATCTCGAAGTTCAGATTTACAAATGTAGAGGTTTCATTCCCCAGCCTCCTCAGGCCGAATGCTGGGCAGAGTTACAGTAGAACAGTTCCCAAATATCGTCCTGCTCTGTCCCCAGAGTTGCCAGCCGGCAGATGGGGCTGCCACACTTAGAAGTAAAAATATAGGATATCTAGCTGAGTCTGAGTTATAGATATACAAGGGATACTCGTTAAGGTGAGCGTTCCCAGTGTTTTTCATAGAGAGCCTTCACCATGTCTGGAAGTCAATGCTCACTGGGGGTCCTGCAGTTTTTCTGGTGACCCATCCCACTGGGTTCTTGAACTGCTCTGGAAAGGGCTGATGAACTTGCATTTCAGTAAGTTACCAGGTAAGGTAGAGGTTGTTGGCCCATGGGTCTCACTGAGAAGCACTGAGGAAGCTATTAGCTCCATCTTTTTTTTTTTTAAACAATCTTTTAAAATTTATTTCTGTATGTGTATGAATGTACTGTCTGCATGCAAGTTTGTGCACCCGTGTCGTGCAATGCCGCGGAGGTTAGAAGACGGCGTCAGATTCCCCTGGAACTGGAGTTCTCCTGGAATTGGAATTTCAGACGGTTCTTGGCCACCATGTGGGTGCTGGGGATCAAACCCGGGTCCTCTGTAAGAGCGGTCGGCGCTCTTAACCGCTAGGCCATCTCTCCAGCCCCTAGCTCCATCTTAAAGGGGAAAGAGGACACCAGTTGTCTAGCAACTTAGTCAGGACCACACATCCACGACCAGGACCCAGATACCCTAACTCACAGGCCTGAGAATTCATTGTCCACTTCGATGAAGGGACACTTGTCAGAAGTGCAACAGTCTCCCCCCACCCACAAGCCATTTCCTTACATTTGTGAACCATGCACAGCCACAACGATCCTCTTAAAATGTCACCTAATCAGGGGCCGGAGAGATGGCTCAGCAGTTAAAAGCACTGGCTGCTCTTGCAGAGGACCTGGGTTCAGTTCCCAGCACCCACATGGTAGCTAACAACTGTCCGTAATTCTAGTTCCAGGGGACTCTGATGCCTGCATTTGACCTCCTTGGACAATTGCATGACATGGGTGCACTTAGATGCATGCAGGTAATATACTCATATGCATAAATAAAATACATAAAAAGTAAAATGTCGGGACTGGAGAGATGGCCTAGCGGTTAAGAGCGCCGACTGCTCTTGCAGAGGACCCAGGTTCGATCCCCAGCACCCACATGGCGGCCGAGAACCGTCTGAAACTCCAATTCCAGGAGAACTCCAGCTCCAGGGGAATCCGACACCCACTTCTGACCTCCGCGGTATTGCACGACACAGGTGCACAGACTTGCATGCATACAGTACATTCGTACACATACAGAAATAAATAAAAATTAATAAAAAAAAAAGTAAAGAGTCACCTTAGTTACACTACCCCTTGGCTCCAAAGTCTATTGCTCCTGCTTCCTCAGAAAAACCCAGTTCCTTACTGTGACCCCCAAGGCTCCGGCTCCTCACCACGTCCATGTCTTTTTCTCTTTTGCAGGGGCACTGGCTGTCTCGCTGGCCTTACCTCTCCCCATGACTCCATCGCTCTTCCAGGTCCCAGTGCAATGCCACCTCAGCCCACTCCGCCCTTCTTATCCAGCGGAAGAGGCAGTACCTTCCTTCATCCTGACTTATATTTCTTTTTTTTTTTTTTAATTTTTTTTTTTTATTTATTTATTTATTTATTTATTTATTTATTTATTTATTTAATGTGTATGAATGTACTGTCTGCATGCAGGTTTGTGCACCCGTGTCGTGCAACACCACGGAGGTCAGAAGAGGGCATCGGATTCCCCGGAACTGGAGTTCTCCTGGAATTGGAGTTACGGATGGTTCTCAGCTGCCATGTGGGTGCTGGGGATTGAACCCTGGTCCTCTGCAAGAGCAGTTGGCGCTCTTAACTGCTAGGCCATCTCTCCAGCCCTGACTTATATTTCTTTTATTTAAAAATGTGGGGAGTGTGTGTGTGTGTGTGTGTGTGTGTGTGTGTGTGTGTGTGATGCATGTGTGGGCACTCTAGCCTATGCATACCTGTGTGTGTGTGGTGTATGTGCGGGCACTCTAGCCTATGCATATGTGTGTGTGTGTGTGTGTGTGTGTGTGTGTGTGTGTGTGTGTGTTTGATATGCATGTGTGGGTACTCTAGCCTATGCATACGTGTGTGTGTGTGTGTGTGTCTGTGATATGTGTGCACTCTAGCCTATGCATACATGTGTGGAAGACAGAGGTTGATCTTGAGTGTCCTTCCCTAGCCTTCCACCTTATTTTTTGGACAGGATCTCTCACTGAACCTGGAACTCACTGCTTTGGCTAGATTAGTCAGCCAGTGAATCACCAAGATCTACCTGTCTCCATCCCCCTCCCTAAGTGCTGGGGTTACAGGTATGGGCTACCATGCTTGGCTTTTATAAGTTAGAGATCTGAACTTGTCCTCATACTTAGGGATCAAGCACTTTACCCGTTGAGCCACTCCAACCCTCTTTACGGCATTTACTCTTTATCTACTAATATTTTGTATGTAACATGAACTTGTGTATACCTGTCTATTGTTTATTCTACTGTCTCCATCCACCAAAGCTTACGTGGTACCCAGAACAGTGCCTGGTATGCAGTGGATACTCAAAAGCAAACATTTATTAAATGCCATTGTAGGTCTAAGTTAGCTGTAAAGGTTCAGAACTGATTAGACACCATCCCTGTCAATGAGGGTGCAGCCTGGTGTGAGGGAAGATGCATAGAGGTGGAGTTGCACACCTATGTGGGGACTGCAGTGGAAGGACTTGCCAGCACAAGTGTGGTTTGTCCCGTCTCAGCTGAGAAGATTGCTCACATTAAGAGCTTTTTAAAAACCAGCTTAGTAGAAATACCAGCAGAATTCCATCTTTGCCACTCAGCCACCGTTCAACAGAAACGACACAGGAGAGCGGCTATGAAAACCTGTGCGAGAGGCAGATGCTGGGCATCCTGTGGGTGTCCTAAGCTCTGCGGGATGGACAGGGCCCCTTCCTGGATAGTGTGCCATCCCCCAATGGACAGTGTCCCTGGTAGGACAGTGTTTCCTGTTGGACTCCACCCCTGCTGGACAGCACTCCCTCCTACTGGACAGCACCCTCTGACGCAGAGGCTCTGCTTGTGGACGTTCTTGTCGTGTGTGAGACCTGGGCCTAGCTTTCGTTCTGGGCTCCCAGGAGAGCTTTTCTCCTTAACTCAAAGAGAATGTGCTTTCTGTGCTCTCTCTCTCTCTCTCTCTCTCTCTCTCTCTCTCTCTCTCTCTCTCGACTGGGTCTCAACCAGACTGGACTTGAAATCTCTCTACTGTAGCTGAGGATAACCCTGAATTCCGTATCTTCCTGCCTCCATCTTCCAAGTACTGGGATTACAGTTCTGTACTCCCACCCTGGCTTGTGCCCTTCAAGAAGTGGTGATGGCTGCATCACAAATGGTGCCAGGAAGTCCCAAAGCCACAGTAGGACCTGGAGGTGACAGGTCAATAAATGCCATGCCGAGCTCAGCATGGCAGAGCAGGAAGTCCTGAAGTCCTGAATCCCAGAGCCAAGAATTGTCCCAGCCTCTCACCTGAGCCCCTGGTGACTTGGGAACAAACAAGCTGCACCTTAGTCCTCACGCGCCCTGTACCTGTGCTGCAAAGTTTCTGCTGGGATGGGAGCCACGCCAGGCTGCTAGTGCTCATGTCTGGGGGTATGCTTTGTGCAGGAAGTAGTGCACTTGGACTAACAGGGGCGTGTGTGTCCTCCCCTTCCCCATCTGCACTGTCTGGAGAGACTTTCAAGACTATCTTGGAGCACAAAGCAGGAGAAGATGGTCACAAACTCCAGCACGGCCAGCTGGTCTGTGGGAGTCCCTGGGGCTTGGCTGGGATTCTGACTGACACCTAATGGAAACCACTCATGTATTCTGGGGGTGGCTGCTCTCACGAAGGGCCAGAATGGAAATGACAAAGACAAACCCCTTATCTCTTCTGCTTTGATTTGTGACTGGAGAGGGGAGGTAGGCACCACCCATTCTGAGAGACGAGTAAATGCTAGACAGCTGCTGTGCATACTTTTGGCTCTATACTGGCCTGCTTGGGATTTCTGGGCACCCCAGCCTGTGGGAGGTTTCCCTGTCGGACCCTAGGGAGATGAGTATTGAGTGAACAAAGAAACATGATGTCTGGTGCTCGGCATGCAATTAACAACCACTAATTGATTTGAATGACTAAACCAGGAAGCACCAAGGGTACCAGAAACCCCGTGATAGCAATTTAATTTAATCCATCAGAAAAATCGTGACTGATTTTGGAACAGCCTTTCACTATGCAATTCCTTTTAGTAGCAGGCTTTTCTAGGCACACCCTAAGCCGAATGTGATCAAGACCACCTACTCCTACTTTTTTTATTTTTTTTTCGGACAGGGTTTCCCTAGTCCCAGCCTCCCTGGAAGTCACTATGTAGACCAGGCTGGCCTCACTCTCACAGAGATCCATCTGTCTCTGCCTCCCAAAGGCTGGGATTAAAGGCATGCACCACCATTCCCAGTATCAAGTGATAGAATATTTAAGGGTCAGAAAATCTCTTATTGTGCAGTGTGTGGTAAATCTGCCAGGCTCAAGACGTGCCTGGTGGTGCCCCAGGGTACTTGCTGGGTGGTGCTGTGATCTGTCCCCTCCCACCAACTCCACAAGCACACTGACATGTGCAGGGATTGCCACCTCTCTGATTTTTGTTCTTTCTCCCAGACACCACTGGAGAGAATGTATCTTCGCCTGCGGTTTGAAGCACATCATATCGCACTCTCCTCTCTGCTGGCTCCACTCCACCAGGAGAAATTCCCAGCCTGTGTACCTAGGTGTAGAGCTGTGGGAGACAGCGAGAGTGGCTGCAAGGGAAAAAAAGAGCCATCATATATGAACTAGTCATTTTTCTGTTGCTGTGATAGAGCCACCATGACCAAGGAAACTTATAAAAGGAGGAGTTTGTTTAGCTTATGGTTCCAGGCAAATTAGAGTCCATCATGGCAGGGAGGCATGGTGGCGGGAGATACCAGAGCAGGAGCAGAACGCAAAGGGTCACATCTTCAAGCAGGCACAGGAAAGAGAGACTTGAGATTTGCAAGGCTTTTTGAACTCTCTAAGCTTGCCCCAGTGGCTTGCTTCCGCCAGCCTGGCCATACCTTCTAAGACCTCACAAAACAGCTCCACCAACCGGTGGCCAGCTAGAGTAGCCGAACTGGTGAGTCCTAGGGTCAGTGAGAGACCCTGACTCTGAAAATAAATCAGAGTGCAATAGACATCAACCTCTGGGCTCTACATGCATACACATACAAGTGCACTCGCAGTCACATGTGTACACACACACACACACACACACACTGGCAAAAAGCAGACTTTCTATTAGATAGATAAGAAAAAGTGGTAGTAATATTGAACTTGATAGAATTAGTAATATTTTTTATTTTGTTTTGGCAGAAGTAGGAAGGGGATCATGGTGAAATCTGGCTTTCTGGGTAATTTTTCTTGTAAAAATTAGAACATGCCGATGTGGCTAGGTTGTCACAGACGGGTTACCATTTTCCTAAGTGAGAGTTTCTTCCTGTAGAATACAGGGGAGTATGCTCCAAAACTCATTACCATGGAGTGATTCTACTTGCATCCCTAAAACACCATCTCACTTACTCTAGCATGCCCAGTGCCTCTGGGCTGGAAATACTGTGGCCTTTGAGCAGCAGCTGACCCCTATACTTGCAGCTCTGGAGAGTGTGATAGCAAATTGGATTCATTTTTGTGGTAATGGTTGAAATGATGCCCTGGAATGGTGATAGCTTATTCTTCTACATATGTGAAAGTCCATTATTGAAAAAATACGTTTATGATTTCCTTAATTACCCATCTGAGAGGTTCTTCCTTGTCTGGACAGTTGTTTAAAATAATCATATTGAGCTAATGAGCAGTGTTGCATGAGCCTGGCAAGCACTAATGATCTGGAGAAGAGGAGAGGAGAGATGCCAGTTAGTAAGTATGGTGCAAAAATCAGTCTAACAGCAGCATCTGCACAAGCCATTTGTTGGGGACATGATGTAGTGAGATAGAGTTTTTAAGACTATGGAGCCTGGGAATGGTGACTCATGCCTGTAATCCAAGTACTGGAGAGGCTTAGGCAGGGGGATCACATGAATTCTAGGCTAGCCTGGGCTATATAGTAAGTTGTAAGTTAGCCTGGGTGATAAGTGTGAGACCTGCTCAAAAAGCTAAGAAAAGGTCAACAAGATGGCTCAGTGGGTAACGGTGCTGTCTAAGTCTAGTGACCTGAATTCAATCCCTGGGACCCTCACAAATGTGAAAAGAGAGAAACGACTCCACAAAGTTGTCCTCTGACTTCTAGCCATACACCACAGCATGCATACACCTGCGCACATATACACACGAATAAATAAATACATGTCAAAACATTTTAAACTTTCCCCCAAAGATTATGGAATCTGTAAATTCCTGTAGGCCAATAGGGGGAAAACTGGGGGCTGTGCACATAGCACTTCCCATCCATTGTACATTTCATGCAAGTTGCACAGAAAAGGTGGCCGGCTTAATACTCACATTTATGTTGGAACCCTTTCTCCCACTGAGAACTTTCTTCTGCATGGAGTTTTGAGCAGGCTGACTACAATCAAAGTTAAGATTTTCATAACTTCTCAAGGAAATGAATTTGCAATTGCATTTAGATAATGCTCTTTGGCTAGGCATGACTCAGCAGAGTTAGGATTCCTTGGAGAAACTGCTTTAGGATCTGAGAGTGTGCATTTAGCAAAGATAATTCAAAAGCTCAGTAACTCATCAGTTTAAGTATGGACAAAAGTGAATGAAAAAAAAAAAAATCCTGCAGTCTCCCGCCATACCTGCTATCTCAACTAGCAGTAATAGAAGTCTAGATTCCCAGTCTCATTAGGTGTTCTGAAACTGTAACTTTCAGTCCTTCCTAGCATCCTGCCACTTTGTTATTTTGATATACTTTTGTACTAGCTACTTCTCTGTCGCTGTGATAAAGTACTCTGTCAAAATGCAAGTGTGGTGACTAATTGTGGTGTCACTCCACCACACGTGGAGGTGGACATAGGAACCTTGGCCACTGGATTACAGGGAAAAGGGAAAACACAAGACAGCTGCCAGCAGCTGTCCTAAACCTTGGGGCCAAGGGCTGACAACCTTTCCACCGCCCACCTGTCTCATCTAATGTCTACATAAGGCAATGCCCTATTGGCACTCCCAGATCCTCTGGGCTGCTGCCTGCTAGGCACCCTACAGCCTAATGCCAGACTGTCACCTAATAGGCGCTCTACAGTCCAATATGCCAGACTGTTACCTGCTAGGCGCTCTACAGTATAATTCCCACCCAGGCACTCACCACACCTCACAGCTGGCGACCTGATAGGTCTCCTTCCAGCCCCATACCAGCTTCCTAGGTTGGTGGTCTGATGGACTGCCATTCAACCCACTGGCCAAGAGTACACAAGCCGGATGGGCTAAGATTACACGTGTGAAATAACAGCCAGGAGTCCCTGTCTGATGGTAAGAAGGACTCGTTTATTAATTCACAGCATTCTGTTTTTATACCCAGAGTGACATCATATCTCAGGGCCTGGTTTCAGATCTCCTGCCTCATGTTCTGTAATATCACGAGTACCTGTCAATGCCTTTGATCCCAAGGTGTCACAGGCTTGCTAATGCACAGGCAAATCCTGCCTAAGGCCAGGTTTCTATGTAAACGTCTGTTTACATAGAAGGTGATTTAGCACAAAAGAAGCCACAGGTGGCTTCCTTTTCCCCTACAACTAATCTTGGTTGTCAACATGATACATGGTACACCAGAGAAGAAGAAACTTCAACTGAAGAATTTCCTCTATCAGATTAGCCTGTGGGCATGTCTGTGGGAGATTGTCTGAACTGCTAATTGAAGTAGGAGAGATCAGTCCACTGTGGGTTGTACCATCCCTAGACAAGTGGGTTTAGGCTGTATAAGAAGGGTAGTTGAGCCAGGTATGGAGGCACACACCTTTAATCCCAGTACTTGGGAGGCAGAGAGAGGAGGATCTCTGTGAGTTCAAGGCCAGCCTGGTCTACAGAGTGAGCTCAGGCCAGCTGGGACTAAAGGGAGACCGTCTCAAAAAGACAAAAAATAAAAATAAAATAGAAGGGTAGTTGAATGTGAGCCTGGGAGCAAGTCAGTAAGCAGCATTCCTCCATTGTTTCTGCCTTGAATTCTGCCTGACTTTCCTCAGTGGTGGATTATGATCTGGAAATGTAAGATGAAATAAGAGCTTTCCTCCCAAAGTTGCTTTTAGTCATAGTGTTTATCATAGCAACAGAAGTAACTATACAGCAAGTTAGAATAGAAAGGGCTTATTTTGTCTTACCGTTCTAGTGGATACAGTCCAGGATGGCAGGGAAGGTGTATTAGTCAGGGTTCTCTAAAGAAACAGAAGTAACAGGATGAATATATAGCTATATACAATTTATTGATTTGCTCACGTGACAGAGCTCAATGAGTCCAACAGTAGACATGCTGCACTGGAGAGGCTGAGAATCCAGGAAACTGCTCAGTCTGCAAGACTGGATGTCTCAGTAGTTCCAATCTGGTGGTGAAGGCCCGATGGATTCCAGGAGATCTGCCGGTCTCAGTACACGCTGGGATCTGTAGGGTTGATCACAGCAGCAAGACAAATTCACCAGTGAGAGAGAGGCAAGCTGCAGGAAAAAAGGGACCAGATCCCTCTGCTGTGGCCTTTTATACTGCCTGCTGGCAGAAGGTAACGCCCACATTTGGGGTGGGCCATCCGGGTTGACGTGGTCCAATCCGAAGATCCTTTTTCTCTTATTTGTTCCTTAGTCCAGTCAAGTTGATACCCAGGATTAACCATCACAAGTCCACCCCTTGTCAACTTGATACCCAATAAATAGCCACTCCTTATGTTATGCTTAAATGTCAATTGCAAACAATGGCAAGGTCATAATTCCACCTAACATGTTATAAATGTCTCATGTGCAATAGCAAAGCATTATATCTTAGAGTAGGTGGTAATGTCCTTGAGGAACACTTAGTCCTTCAGTATCTAATAATCTAAATATGACAACACTTAACACATCTCAGTTGCATATTCAAAAGGGAACAACACAAGTATCTGCTTAATATACATATATATATATATTATATATATATATCTATATATATATATATATGAACAAGCCACATTCTTAAACCAAATAGGACAAAGTTAATATCTATTATAACCATGTTTCTGCAACTGGTCCCTGGCCTCAGCTGAATATTTATGACTACCTTCTTCACTACCCAATTCTGTATTTCCTCCACCATCAGCAAGCACCTCTGCAGGTCTTGGCCTTTCCCTGGAGGAATGACCCAACTTCATCCCTGAAGGGTCTGTGCCATTTATTTCCTGTCTGTTTGGGTTTGTTGGAGTATTCCCATTGACCTATCATAGGACATGGTCAGCACAGAAGGCCCCTACAGCATCTCCTGCCTTCCAGACATAATCTTCCTTTGCCCCCATTGTGGAAAAAAAATCCATTTCCCCATGGTAGTCTGGATCAATCACTCCTTCCTACTACTGTTATCCCTTCCTTAGCCTGTTGGCTTAAGGGCAGTAGAAGCCCAAAGTGGCCAGGGGGGAAGTCTTATTCTTCCAGTTCAATTGAACGTTTGCTGTCATCTCCTGCAAAAGCACTCCCCCCATTTTGGAACCAAAACTCTAGACAGCATAATGCAAGGTCATGGGTACAGAAGAAAAATTTTCCTACTGGATCATATGGGGTGGATAGTGAGTGGATCATTCCCACTTCCACCCCTTGGTTCCTGGACCCATGAATTCTGGTATATAGGAGACACAGTACCATATAGTGGGCACTGATTCAAACAGCATATACTGCCTTTGCTGTGGAACCTTTGCCCCAGCCCTCCAGGGTATTGCTACCTAATTGGTGCTTTAACTGTGTCTTCAAGAGGCCATTCCATCGTTCTATCAAGCCTGCTGCTTCTGGGTGTGGGGAACATGGTATAGACCAGTGGATACCATGACCATGTGGGCCCACTGTCAGCACTTTCTTGGCTGTGAACTGAGTTCCTTGGTCAGAAGCAATGCTGTGAGGAATACCATGTGATGGTGGATAAGGCATTCTGTAAGTCCCTGGATGTAGTTTTGGCAGAAGCATTACAGTGCAGGAAAGGCAAACCCATAACCAGAATAAGTATCTATACCTTAAGGACAAAGCACTGTCCCTCCATGATGGAATGGTCCAATGTAGTCAACCTGCCACCAGGTTGCTCTGCTGGTCACCCCGGGGAAATAGCACCATATCGGGGGCTCAATGTTGGTTTTCTGCTGTTGGCAAATCTGGCACTCGGCAGCAGCTGTAGCCAGATCAGCCTTAGTGAGTGGAAGTCCATTCTGTCGAGCCCATGCATAACCTCCATCTCTGCCACCATGCCCACTTTGTTCATGGGCCATTCTGAGTAACAACAGGATTAGCTGGAGAAAGAGGCTGACTATCCACAGAATGGGTCATCCAATCTACTGATTATTAAACTCATCTTCTGCTGAGATCACCTTTTGATGAGCATTTACATGAGACACAAGTATCTTCACAGCCTTTGACCATTCAGAGAGCTCTATCCACATACTTCTTCCCCAAATGTCTTTCTCACCAATTTTCCAGTCATGCTCCTTCCAAGTCCCTGACCATCCAGCCAACCATTGGCCTACAGCCCATGAATTAGTATATAATCGAACCTCTGGCCATTTCTCCTTCCAGGCAAAATGCACAACCATGTGCACTGCCCAAAGTTCTGCCCACTGTGAAGACTTTCCTTCATCATGTGTCCTTTAGGGTTGTTTTAGAAATAGGCTGTAATGCTACAACTGTCCACCTCTGGGTGGTGCCTGCATAGCGTGCAGAAACATCAGTAAACCAGCCTAATCTTCCTCAGTCAATTGATCACAGGGCAAACCCCATAAGTGTAGGTGCATTTTAAGCACAGGAGGCATTGTAAAGGAGTGGGAACCATAGGCATTTGGCAACTTCTTCATGCAGCTTGCTTGTGCCCTCAGGGCCGCCCGGGCCCTGTCACGTATGTGTATGTACCACTTCCATTTGATAATGGACTGTTGCTGTGCACATCCTACTTTATGGTTTGGTGGGTCAGATAACACCCAGCTCATGATGGGCAGCTCAGGTCGCATGGTGACTTGGTGGCCCATTGTCAAATGTTCAGTTTCCACTGAGGCCCAATAGCAGGCTAAGAGCTGTCTCTCAAAAGGAGAATAGTTGTTTGCAGATGGAGGTAGAGCCTTACCCCAAAATCCCAAGGGCCTTTCTTTCTCAGCCTTTGAGTTGGTGACGTTTTGGATATATCTAATCGCTTATGCTTCATTAGTAGGATTGAAAGCCTGTCCCTGGGCAATCGGTCAGCCCACGAAAGGAAACAGCCAGAACTGATTAGAGTCCAAAACGACATCTCCAGTCAAAGTAGACTGCTGTGCTTCTTGTACCACCTGTGCCCCCATCTCTAAGCCTAACAGGAACAATCTGTGGAAGGAGGGGGTGGCTATGTAGGGGCTGCGATTGGGGGTGACATGGTAAAACTAACCGACAATATAGTTGGACACTTATTTATCAACTTGATTGAACATTCCAAGCCCTCCAGCTGGCATGGTGGGAGCCCTTGGCTCTGTGGGCTGGGGGCCACAACTGCTTGCAAATTGGTTTTATATGTAAGGATTCTTGTGCCAAAAAAAAAAAAAAAGGAGCTAGATGCTGAACATTTAACCAAATGGGAATTATTAAAATGCTAAGTTTTTATTTATAATTTTGTATTGGCGTTGGTCTCTATATTTTTCTGAAATACACAACATCACAGTTTAACACTTTCTTTTACTTGTAGGACAATTAAAGAATTTATAGCTTTAAACTTTTTACTTCCCATAAGTAGAAGTCTTAGTCCAGTCATAATCGTTAAAGAGCAAAGTGTTTATTGTATAAAATTATTAGCCGGTTCTCAACCTGGCCCAAGCTTACCACACAAGTATGGATATTTCAAGGCTTAGTGATTGTTTGTCGTTAGTTAAATTTAGGTGTAGGTTTTTGGTGGGAAATTGGTAATACATTTAAACTAATTTGGGAATATAAAATGTAATTGGTTATTTTATTTAATTTTGTTGAATTGGGTTAAGGTATACAAATGGCCTATATATTTTTTCGGAATAACACAATATCACATTAAAACACTTTCTTTTACTCATAGGGCAATTTAAAGAAACTAAGCTATAATTTCCTTCCCAAATAAGTAGCATAATAAGTAGCATACAGTCAGTGATAAACTTTTTGGGTAAATTTAATGAAAGGCTTATGCCTTGGCTCCTGTTTATGGGTATGTGTAATGCAACTTAGGCATCTATAGGTTCATAACTATAAATAACACTAAAAAAAAAAAAAAAGAGGGAGGTGGGAGGTGGGGTACTATTCCTTCTGGGATACAAATGGAAAACTCTTGTTCCAATCCTATTGATAAATTCAATTTTTTTGACCTTGAAACTAACAATGGGAGGAGAATTTATGTTTCCCACAGGTAAAAATCTCCAATCTAAATGCCTGAAAACATACAAACTTATGGCTATGCAGGATAAACTGGGGAATATCCAGCAGAATGGCTGGCCCATCTGAACATTATGGAATGAGGAACCTCAGACTACCTTGGAGTCATGGACACTGAGCATCTCTCTGAATAATATTGGGTTGACTGTTTATAATGTGCCCTAATGAAGTTAACCTTGCAGATGCTGAGTAACCTTCCTACCTCTCCCCTTTTTTAGGAAAAGAAAAACATGATTGTAATGAAACCACTCCCTAACTGTAAACTAGAGCCAATTGTTTACAGTGGTAAATTTCCTATAAAATAGGCAACCAAATGTATTAATTGATTGATAGCATAGGAACTGTGAAAGGATATTTTCCTATTTAGAGCCAATTCAATAGTAAAGTCTTGTTTATAAGTTTGTAATTAAGCAAAATAATATTAATACAGAAGAGCTCCGATATCAGCAATGAATTATTCTCTAGTGAGATTTCTAGGGGATCCAAAACCCCCCAAATTATTAAAGGCCTTTTGCCTATAAATGGGATATATGCAAGAAGAAATGCAGTAAGTCCCTGTTGTCGAAGACCTGGTTGAGCATGAAAAAATGTTATGAGGCGTCACTTGCTAGCATACAACTGGCCTCTTGAAATGCTAGAGAGCATTCCAAAAGGCCACTAAGCAATACAGCATAAATATTGGTCTCCCTGAGACAAGCAAAATTCCTCCGTCAATATCAGCCTTACACCTCAACAGCCTGGGAGATACTTGCAACAGTGGCACCAAAGTTGGTCTATATATTATCCCAAATCTATTTGCTATTAGCTCTCTCCTTTGGAGGAATAACTCACAGCGGATGCCATAAGCTTATATCCTCTACAGGTTGGGAGATGTTTATAAGCCACAATAAGAACTTTCACCCTTTATAGAGAAACCACAGTTAGTTTGTGGATTAGCATACCTCCAAGCATCTGTGTCTTATGCTCACAAGCTTAGCTTGACATAATAATTGTTACTGCTTAAATGCCTATACACCCAATAGCTTGTGTTTTGTTAATATGACTAAAAAGGGTTATCACTAAAGGGAAAGTCTTGTCAATCCATAATGGAAACCAACTCTGAACAGACTGGATCCAATAATGACAACTCCAAAGAAATTAGACTGTTTTCTTCTCATCCACTTGTGCCCCTTTCCCAAAGCCCAGGAACAAATACTGCGGAAGAGGAGGCGTGGTAGATTTTAAGGGCCGTGGAGAGATAGGGGTGAATCATGAGACTACAGGAATATAGTCTGGACTCCTGATTGATCAACATGCCTGTGCATACAAGCTTCTCCAACTGGACTATGGGAACCTTGGGTTGTTCAAAATTTGGACATAGATACTTGCAAAATGCACCAATTACCTAACTGAATGACATACTGAGTAACATCAATGTTATCTGCAAACAACTGTGTCATTATATTGTAGAATCCCTTAAAAATAAAAAAAATAAATAAAAAAAAAATCCCAAGGGCCTCCGCTGTGATTCAGGATTGACTTCTTCCTTGATTGCTTTGCGGTGAAGGAAACTCCCATAGAGATGGGGACTCCCTGGGACTCCAAACTCCAAGACAGGCACATTCTCTTCAACAAGTCAGTTGCAAGAGGCTAGCCTAGAAGTCAGTAAGCAGGCTGACATGATTATGTTCATACACGTGAAGCAGAAAGAAAGAGAAAGAGCAGGAAGGAGGGCCAGGCTATGAAACCTCAATGCCTACTCCCCCCAGTGATATCCTCCTCCTAAAGGAGGCTCTGTAATCTTCCCAAATAGTGCCAGCAAGGAGCCAAGTGTCCAATACACAAGCCATGGGGGGTGGAGGGGTGGGGGGGCACACGTCTCCTTCAAACCACAATAGCATTCAAGTGTATTTTCAGTTGTATAAGCTAGTTCTCTGCTGCCTCTCCCAGGCTCGGTATATTTGGCTTACCTGCAGATGATAACTACCAAGATCCTTAGGTCTAGCAAGTAGGGACCTGATCCTGGGGTCTGGCTCTGTGACAGGGGACACCATGGTGCCTGTGCTGTGTTGTGGTCCAGTGGTTACACCCAAACACAAATCCCTTCATGTGGCTCTGTGTCAGGCTGCATTCCCTCCTATGTTCTGCTCTAGAATGTACAGCAGACAATGGTTTGGTTTATTCTAGAAGTAAATATGTGGATTTCAAGGCTTCAAAAATTCCCTGTCAGAATTATGATCACGTGTTATTCCTCACCTGTACTGGATAGCTTTAGTGTCAACTTGACACACCTGGGTTGAGGGAGTCTCAATTGGGGAATGGCCTCCATTGGACTGGCCTGTGCCATATCTGTGGGGGCATTTTCTTGATCCTTGAGTAATGAGGGAGGACCCAGCCCACTGTGGGCAGTTCCACCCCTGGTCAGTTCATTCTGTATTGTACAAGAAAGAGGGCTGGGCATGGGCCAGGGGGACGTGGAAGTAAGCAGCATTCCTCTGGCTTGGTCTTTAGCCCCTGCCTCCAGGATTCTACCCCAAGTTCCTACCTTGGGCTCTCTAAGTGATGAACTGTGACCTGGGAGATGTAAACTAAATGAACCCTTTCCTCCACAAATTGGTATTGGTCAGAGTGTTTTGTCACAGCAGTTGAAGGCAAACTAAAACAGAAATTGGTACCGGAGAGTGGGCTATTGCTAAGAAAGACCTCACCTTGCTATTTTGGGGAGGAGTATGGAAGTGTTTGGAACTTTGGGCTAGAAAAGTCATTCAGTGCCTAGAATTTGTTGCAGTGGAGCTCGAAACAGTTATGCTGAAAGAATTATAGATGATAGAGGACTAGCTTGTGAAGGTTCAAAGAAAGTGGAGACCATTAGGGCTGTTTGTATATTTTGAATTGAGAATCTGTGGGTTTTGGTTGGCTGGGGCTGAAGAATCAGTTGTGATTAAGAAGAGTCCAGAGGGGCTGGAGGGATGGCCTAGCGGTTAAGAGCGACGACCGCTCTTGCAGAGGACCCGGGTTCGATCCCCAGCACCCACATGGCGGCTGAGAACCGTCTGTGACTCCGGTTCCAGGAGAACTCCAGTTCCAGGGGAATCCGAGACCGTCTTCTGACCTCCGCGGCATCGCACGACACGGGTGCGCAGACCTGCATGCAGACAATACATTCATACACATAA
>VZQC01011260.1:709629-720579 GCA_009823505.1 Rhizomys pruinosus
GCCCCCACAGCCACAAAAGCCAATCAAGTCAAAGACAGCTGGATTAACAGATCAACAATCAGCCTTGCTGAAGCACCCAGTTCCTATTTGTCTCCTGCTCTTCCTTCCACTGGCCTCAGGAGATCTCAGATAATATTCACCATTAATAGCCACGCCACCATTTCTACATTAGGCTGTCTTGAAATATCCTCCACCAAAGACATTAGTCCATTGCTTTTCAACTTAGCATCAGGCAAGCATTTGGGCTGTGGGCAACTCTTCTGGTACCAATTTCTGTCATAGTTTGTCTTCCATTGCTGTGACAAAACACTCTGACCAACACTGACTTGGGGAGGAAAGGGTTTATTCAGCTTACATCTCCTGGGTCACAGTTCTCACTCAGGGAGCCCAAGACAGGAACTCAGGGCAGGAACCTGGAAACAGGAGCTGAAGCACGGGCCATGGAGGAATGCTGTTCACTGGCTTGCCCCCCTGGCCCATGCCCAGCCTGACCTCTTATACAGTACACAACAACCTGCCCAGGGTGGCACCACTCATAGTGCCTGGGACCTCCCACATTGCTCAACAATCAAGACAATACTCCACAGACGTGGCCACAGGCCAGTCCAATGGAGCCAATTCCCCAGTTGAAGCTCCCTCAACCCAAGTGTGTCAAGTTGACACTAAAGCTATCCAGCACAATTGACCCCTTGTCAACTTGACACACAAAACACATCACTATTAAACCACCACCTTGGGGCTGGAGAGATGGCCTAGCGGTTAAGAGCGCCGACCACCTTTACAGAGGACCCGGGTTCGATCCCCAGCACCCACATGGTGGCCAAGAACTGTCTGAAACTCCAATTCCAGGAGAACTCCAGTTCCAGGGGAATCTGAGACCCTCTTCTGACCTCCGCGGCATTGCACGACATGGGTGCACAAACTTGCATGCAGACAGTACATTCAAACACATACAGAAATAAATAAAATTAATAATAAACCACCACCTTTCCAGTTCTATCCCCAAAGTATGATGTTAACATTAATCACAACCTAAGACAGTACAACCTTAAAAGCCCCACAGTCCTTAAAATGTCCAAATACTTAAAAGTTCACGGTCCATTAAAAGTCTCTTAACTGTGGGCTGCTGTAAAATCTAAAACAAGTACTGTCTTATTTCAAAGGGAAGAATCAGGCACACTCAAACAAAACTTAAGTCCAGCACATAGCTCAAGGCTGGACACCTGGGATTCACTCACGATCTTCTGGGCTCCAAAGAGTTTCGGCAGCTCCACTTCTCTGGCTCTGCTGTCCGTGGCACACACAGCTCATCTCGAAGGCCCAGGCTGACTCCATTCCACATCTACCACTGCTCTTGGTGGTTATCCCAGGGTCCCGGCATCTTCAAAATGCTGTGGTTGCTACTGAAACTGAGGCAGCACCTTCACCAATGGTCTCTTCTGACCTCTCCTGGTGCAAAGACTCAGCTTCTCTCCATGACCCCTGCAATCCTGGGGTCTTCACTGCAACCGAGTTGCACTTCCATCAATGGTCTTTCCTTACCTCTCACAGTGCCAAGCCTGGCTGCTCTCTGTGACCCCCTCAAATTTCAACGCTGGAACCATACAGGAGACTCTTACACACTACCAAGTCCTGCTTCCTGCTTGAGATGGAGGCTCAGGACCCTTCTGGATCATAACTTCTGTGTGCTGACCCTGAAGAAATTCTTCCCAGAAGATTTCACCACAGTGATGCTGATCTATTGTTACTTACAGCTGATTTTTCAGCCCCAGCTAACCAGCATCAATTGTCCCAGTACAACAAAGATTTCCCTTCAGGTTCTGGTCTCTTGTTACTTTCAGCTGATTCTTCAGCCCCAGCTGACCAGAACCCACAGATTACACAGTCCTGATAATCTGTGCTCCCCTTTGAAACTAGAAACTGCACAAGCCAGGCCTCCATCTTCTACAACTCCTTCAGAAAAACTGCTCCAAGCTCCATGGCAACGATCTTTAGGCATTCAATGATCTTCTCAGCCCAAAGTTCCAAACGCTTCCACCTTCCTTTCCCGAAACACCAAGGTTAGGTCTGTCACAGCAATACCCCACTCCTGGTACCAAATAACTATATTAGTTAATTTTCTGTTGCTGTGATAAACCACCATGAGCAAGAGAATTTATAAAAGGAAGAGTTTATTTGAGCTTACTATTGACGGTTCCAGGGAAAGAGAGTCCATTTTGTCAGGAGGCATGGTGGCTGGGGCTGGAGCAGCAAGCCGAGGGCCACATCTTGCAATGAGCACAGGAAGTCAAGAGAGAGGGACTGGAGACCACAAGGCTTGTTAAACTCACCAACCCTGCCCCCAATAACGTACTTCCTCTAGCATGGCCACACCAAGACCTCCAAGAACAGTGCCACCAACTGGAGACAAATGTCTGAATACTTAAAGCCTATGGGGGAAGCTCATTCAAACCACCACCTCTCTCATTCATATTTCTGAAGTGATTCCATTAAACTCACTGGCCCACCAAGCCAGACTTGAATGGAGTAACTATCTTTCTGTTATTGGTATGTGGGGTGACTAGATGTTCATTCAGGTCTTTCTGGGAAATGATATGCAACAATAATATTTGTCATTGTAACCTCTCAAAAGTGTGTGCCTCAGTGTCACCAAGAACAGTCACAAAGCCATGTAGCCATCACTGCTATCCACACCATAGAGGTCTCTACTACCTCCAGTGTTAATGCTGTACCCAACCACAGTAATCCCTGACCCCAGCCCTCTGCTTTTCTTCCTCTCTGGATCGGTTTAGTCTCAGTAAGGCACATGATTGGAACAGTGAAGCCTCTGTCATTCTGTGCAGCTTGTTTCACAAAGTGGCATGATCCTAGGGTCCACTGTGTTGCTCAGTATGTCAGAACTGTGTTCTTCAGTTCTGGTTGTGTGGGATTCCACAATGTGGATGAACTACCAAGCTGGGTTTGGAGGGACCAGGCAACCACTGTTGACTACAGCCTCATACTGAATGGAACCTGAGATCTTTGGCACAGAGGTTGTGCTCAGATGTGGGCTTCCTTGCTCTCTCTGTCCTCTCTGACCCATGTTCACCTGCCCAGGCCATGCTGAGAGAATTACAGGGAAAGGCAAAGGCCCCAGCTCTAGACAACTTGTAGAACCAAGAGCAAGCTAGCTGTGCATTGGAGCAAGATGCTAAGGCATCAAGAAGGCTGCTGTTGTAAGACGGGAATGTCTGTGTTTGTTGCCATGGGGACTGTGGAGGTAATGGCTCAGCTAATCAAGATCCACAGTGACCTGCAGGGCTGAGATGGTCACTCAGCTCTCACTCCCACCTCAGTGGACTTCAGCCACTGTGACTGGGTCATAAAGTCCCTCAGCATTCAACCTTGGAAGAACCCTAGACTCCGTCTTGACAGATGAGGCCACTGAGACCCAGAGGAACAGCAGACGCATCATGTCCCTTGGATCCTGGTTCCCTGGCATGGGGTGGCAGGTGTCAGAGTAGCAGCAGATGCATCATGTCCCTTGGATCCTGGTTCCCCAGCATGGGGTAGCAGGTGTCTGAGGAGAAGCAGACGCGTCATGTCCCTTGGATCCTGGTCCCCCGGCATGGGGTGGCAGGTGTCTGTAGAGGTCCTCAAGGGAGGGTACATAGTCAGACCCAATTCTGCATCTCCACACTGCATCTCCAGCTCTTAGATCAGAAAATTCTACCGGCCCCTACGTTTTTGGTCTTTTTGATATGGTCTCTCTGAAGTCCCAGCTGTCCTGGAACTCCCTGTGTAGACCAGGCTGGCCTTGAACTCACAGAGATCTGCCTTCCTTTGTCTTCTGAGTGCTGGAATTAAAGGCATGTACCACCATGCCTGGTAAGAAAATCCCTTTTTACTTCTGAACTACACTTTCTGCAATGACATGGCTGGTGTGTGTATGTGTGTGTATGTGTGTGTGTATGTGTGTGTATGTGTGTGTATGTGTGCGTATCTGTGTGTGTATGTGTGTATATGTGTGTGTATGTGTGTGTGTGTGCGTATGTATGTGTGTATGTGTGTATGTATGTGTGCATATGTGTGTGTATGTGTGTGTATGTGTGTGTATGTGTGTGTGTATGTGTGTGTATGTGTGTGTATGTGTGTGTGTGTATGTGTGTGTATGTGTGTGTGTGTGTGCGTGTGTGTACACATCATGTGAAAACCCAAGGTCAGCCTCAGGTGTTGTTCCTCAGGTGCTGTTCACCTTATTTTTTTGAAACAGGGTCTCACTGGCCTGAAGCTCGACAACTAGGCTAGACTACTTGACTACTGAGCCCCAGGGACCTGCCTGTCTCCATGTCCCCTGTGTTGTGATCACAGGAGTGTGCCACCACACCCAATTTTAAATGAAGTCGGGTTTATTTCAGTTATGGTGGCTGGCCTGCCTGTGTCGGGATTAGGATGACCAGCCTTGGAATGTCCCTCAAATGGCAGTTTTATCCCCAGACACACAAGGAAGTGAGTTTATAAGGAGGTGGGGGTGAGGAGATGAGGGATAAGGGCGTGGGTGGATCTGTGGCTGGTATCAGTAGAAGCCTCTTGAGATAAATTGAGGCTTGTGGCTGGTATCAGTAGAAGCCTGATTGCAGCAACTTTTTTTGGAATTTCTACCTCAGTTGGCTTCCTGGAAAATTCCTGACTTAGGTGGGCTTATGACCTTACATTCCACCCTGTTGTGTCATAGGGATAGGGGGCAACGTTTTTCCTTCTAACTGCTTTGAGCTGATGCCACCCCCTGATTTTTTATGTGGTTCTGGGGATCTGAACTCAGTCCTCATGTTCAAATGATCAGCAGTTTCTCAACTGAGCTTTCTCCCTATTCCAGCTGTTGTCATTTTCTTAAATATGTCACTAATGCTGTACTGATTTAGAAGGAAAGAAAGAACAAAGTCCAATAAAACACAGAGTGACCTGTTCTTGGATGCTGAGGAGTTCACATAGGGCATGGAGGGTGGTGCAGGTGGCCTCCCCTAGCATATGCATTGGCAGGTCAGGAACTCGGGATTAAGCTCACCAGTAGTGACAGTAGGTGAAGAGGCTTAAATACAAAATTTTATTATCTCACCAAGAAGTAGCCCAGAGATAAACATTCTAGGGCTGGTATGGTGGCTCCATGAAGCCACCTGGAAGCTGAATTCCCTCTGCCTTCTATTTTGCTGGATATCAAGGCAAGCCTCAAAGTCTTATGTTGCCAGAGCCCCAGCCTTTATGACCATAGTCTCAGCAGGAGAAAGGAAAAAGCAGAAAGCTGTGTTCTAGCAACCACCTAAGAACCATTCCAAGAAGTCAGCATAGCCCTTCTGTTTCTATCTCATTGGTCAGAACCTGGTCTATGGCTATTCTTAGATGCAAGAGAAGTTGGAGAAAGCAGTACTCATTCTTAGAAGCAGGACTCTGTTACTAAGGAAGAAGAGAAAGTGGCTGTAGCAGGAACTGCAATGCACCTGTCAATGGCCTGCCGTGGGCTGACTCTGAGATAGCTGCCATGTGTTCAGCTGTCCACTATGCTAAGGGCTGCTCGACCAGTGGTGTGACCCTGGGGCCTCTAGCAGAAGCAGTCATCGCATCATCCCTGGGTGTGCTGGCATGTTTCCTTACATTTTCTTTTTCTTTGTGGTGCTAGGGCTTGAACCCAGGGCCTTGTGCATGCTGGACAATTGCTCTGCCACTGAGCTACATCTGATCCTGGTTTAAGTGTTTAAAGCATGAGTTTTACTTAGTAGGTTCAACAGGAAGGAATACTAGTAAATTGGTTGTCCCCCAGTATCTATAGGACACTGATTCCAGAACCCCAAACCTTCAGATGCTCAAGTCTCATATATAAGGGTCTCATAGTGATAGCAAAAGCTCAGTGCAGGGCCTCTGTGTGCTGTTATTGAATGAAGGTACACAGTGTCCGTGTGCCATCATCTCTAGGGACACATCATTCATCATGTGATGTAAATGACATGTGGAAAGCTGTTATACTGTGTTGTTTAAGGAATGGTAACAAGAAAACTGGATGTGGTGGCACACACCTTTAATAGCAGCACTGGAGGCAGAGGCAGGTGGATCTGAATAAGTTCAAGGCCAGCCTGGTCTATGTACTGAGTTTTGGGTCAGCCAGGGCTGTATAGTGAGACCCTATCTCAGGAAAAATAAAAAAAGAACCCCAAAACCTCACATGTTTCATCTGAAAGGATATGAAATTCTCTCTCCAGGCCCATCTTCCAACTAACTCTCTCTCTCTCTCTCTCTCTCTCTCTCTCTCTCTGTCTCTGTCTCTCTGCCTGTATCTCTCTGCATCTCCCTCTCTGTTCCTGTCTGTCTCCCTCTGTGAGTCTCTTTGTCTCTGTCCCTGTCTTTCTTTTCCTGACTCTTTTGTGATATTGTTTATGGTGAAGAACTAGATCCTCCCCCATGGGGAGGTTAGGATTGATGACGGCATGTCTATAAGAGGAGACATTATTTCTGTCACTAAAAGAGTTAAGGTTTGTCGAGCTGGGTAGCTGTCCAAGCTAGGAGGATGTTTCACTGGGGATGATTCTACAATCCTAGGGTGCTTCCCAGTGTCAACTTCAAAGCCTGTGTGCTCGTGGACACTCATTGGAGCCACAGGAGACTAGATCAGTGGACCTCCTCACTTCTTCCTACAGCAGAGGACGGGGTACAGGTGGAAATAGAGGAGTCAGGAGAGATGACTACCTTTTCCTTATGTAGTATTAATATTTGTTTTGTTAAAGTAATAAAATATCATTCTAGCTATTCAGGAACCTAAGCCAGGAAAATTATACATTTGAAGTCAGCTTGGGCTAAAGAATGAGTTCAAGGACAAGCTAGGCACCTATGGAGACCCTATCTCAAAATGAAGAGGGCTGTGGATGCAGCTCAGGAGCACAGCATTCCTAGTGTGTACAAAGCCCTAGGTTCAATTGCTAAGACATAAAAGTAATGAAATAACAAATTTAAATGAACAAAGGCCAAACTTTGTGATAAGTACTGGCTATAGGGACTGGAGAGATGGCCTAGTGGTTAAGAGCGCCAACTGCTCTTACAGAGGACCTGGGTTCGATCCCCAGCACCCACATGGCGGCTGAGAACCGTCTGAAACTCCAATTCCAGGAGAACTCCATTTCCAGGGGAATCCGACACCCTCTTCTGACCTCTGCAGCATTGCACGACACAGGTGCACAAACTTGCATGCAGACAGTACATTCATATGTACATTCACATACAGAAATAAATAAAAATTTAAAAAAAGTACTGACTATAGTCTGTGTGATGGTATATCCTCTCTTAAAACCTACCTTAAAATTTGACCCTCATGCCACAGTGGGGAGGGGTGGTCCTGTGGGGTAGGCTGGCAGAGGGATCAACGATGCCACAAGAAGGGCTGTGGTAGCAAGGTCAAAGCAAGGAGGTCCTCCCGAGGTGTCGGCACCTAGATTTTGGAGTTCTCATCCTTTGCAACTGTAAGAGGTAAATGTCATTATAAATGATGTGGGCTGGGCATTCTGCCACTGTGGCTCAGGCCCCTGCTGATTAACTGTGGCAAGCAGGTAACTCTTCAGAGAGGGGCAGTGAGCTCCTCTCGGAGCTTCTGCACCCCACCTTGGAGTCAGTTATGTCTCCAAGGATTATGGCTCCCTTCTATGGAAATGAAATTGAAGGGCATCAGGGTGTTCATTGATTTGGAGAAATAGTGAGTTTTGTAGGTATTCTAAGCTCCCATTCTGAGGGAGGATACAGGGATTTAGCAGTCATATATGTACGTATTTATGCATCTATGTATCCATGAGTCTATGTGTCTATACATCATTTTCTTTCTATGCATATTTTTTGATACAGGGTCTTATTCCATAGCCTAGCTGGCCTGGAACTCAATATGTAGACCAGGCTTGCCTCAAAATCATAGAGATCCACTTGCGTCTGCTTCCTGAGTGCTGGGATTAAATGCATGTCCCACCACATTTGGATCTATCTATTATCTATCTATCTATCTATCTATCTATCTATCTATCTATCTATCTACCTATCTATCACCAATCTATGTCCCTAGGGTCTGGGCTAGGGATACCCTTTGGGGGACAAAATACCCCAATATGTGACTCTTAGTTCATGTTTTCTCTTTTTCTTTGTGGAAAGGAAATGTGACTAGCAAATGTAACTACTGTCTGTCGTCAAGAAGGGAAGTGAGATTTAATTGCCTCTTTCTAGAAGAAAGATCGTGTATTTAGAAGAACCAAAGCATCTACCACTTACAGAATCTATTCGCAAAACTCCCCTAAGGAATCTCTCTCTGCCCAGAGTTTGCCTGAGTGGTTGTATTGCTTGCTCAAGTTTCATTTCTATTACTGTGATAACATATCCTAACACAAAGCAACTTAGGGAAGAAAAGGTTTATTTGGCTTATAATTCCAGGCACTTGCTTGTTCTCCACCAGCTTTCTCCTCTCATACACTGTTCATGACCCTCTGCCTAAGGATTGTTGCCACCCACAATGGGCTAACAATTAAGACACCCCCCCCAGACCTGCTCATATTTCAACCTGATCTAGATAGTTCTTCATTAAGACTCTCTTCCCAGGTGATTTTTAAGTGGTATCAAGTTGACAATTAAACCAAACCAACCCAAACAAAAAACAAAGAGAGAACTGCCCTTCAGAACTGCTGCAAACAAGCAAATTCCTACTTAGGAGGCTCCATCTGACCACACCTACAGAGAGTGATTGAGGTAAGCAACCTCAGATATAGGTTGCCCCAAGAGAGGGGTCCCAGAAAATCCAGAAAATTGAAGAAGAAAAAGCTCATCAGCTTAGGGCTCTTAAATAGTGTGGCCAACCTCTGACTGGTGTTTGGGACTTCCTTGGGTAGAGAAAGAGGACAGGAAGCAAGGGTCCCCTCTGTGGATGAGCTGCTATTGCAGTCTTGGCCTGGCTACTGGCTACTGGAGACTTTGGTTGTACCATTCCAGGGGAGAGACAGATGGCACAGGTGATGGCTCTGGTGACCTGGTAACTGCAGTGCTCAAGTGGACGCCAGAGAAGGTGATGTGGAAAACAGGTGGGGAGCTTTGGGTCACGGCCGTGGGTACTTAGCTGGGGTCTACAGAAGCTGCCCAGTGGATCAGTTCCAACTTTACATGCAGGGAAGAAATCACCACCCTGGGGGTCCAGGGAGCCTTGTCAGGACTCATGGGCCCTGTATTAGTTAATTTTTTCATATTGTGACCTACAATACCTGACAAGAAGCCACTTTAAGGGAAGACAGTTTTATTTTGGATCACAGTTCCAGGGGATACAATCCATCATGGGGGCAGGGGAGGGGCATAAGGTAGCAGGAGCAGATGGCAGCTGATCACATCGCATCCACAGTCAGGAAGCAGAGAGAGGAGAGGAAGTGGCACAACACCTGGAGTCCAGCACCAGCGATTCACTTCCTCCAGCAAGGTTCCACCTCTTAAAGGTTCCACAACTTTCCCAATGAAAAGCTGCTACCAGGTGCGAGCCAAATATTCACACACAAGAGCCTGTGGGGAGATTTCACATTCAAACCCCAGGCCCTACTTCAGCAGAGGCTGTGCTGGTGACCAGATTCAACAAAGACCCTGTGTCCAGGGTCCTGAACACATGCTTATTGTCCTTTGTGTGCTATGCTGTCACCTTAGTGACTGGCTACAGGCCCCTTTGGGAAGGACAGGACAGGGAGTGTTATCATGGTAAATACTGGCTGCAGTGTCCAAGGGTCCTTTCCCTTAGGGACCTGCCTACTTCCTTAGTTGCTATTTATTTTCCTGTGGTGCTGGAGATGAACCTACCTCGAACACACTAGGCATACATTCTACCACTGAGGTACATCCTCGGCTTTCCTTTTACTTTTTATTGTGAGACAGAGATTCACTAAATTATCTAAGCTGGTCTTTAACTCACTCCGTATTTCATTCAGGCATCAAACACTGAAAAGTTAAAAATAATAGGCAGATTTGGAAAGGAAGCTGAAACTAAATTTTCTGGAATGAGGTGAAAGCAATGCTTAAAGAATATTTTATAGTGTTGTATGCTTATATTAGAAAGTGAAAATGCTTCAAATTAACAGCCTAAGCCTCAAGGATTAGAAAAAGAGAAGAGCAAACTAAATCCAAGCAGATGAATAGAACAAATAAAGACAGCATAAATCAATGAAAAACAACATGAAGAAACAGGGAGACATCAGTGAAACTTAAATCTGGTGCTCTGGAGGGATCAGTAAGATCAATAAACTTCTAGCCAAACTGGTGAAGAAAATAAAAAGAGTAGTGATCTATAGTCTAACATGATTATTATAATTAATAGCAATGTATTTTTTAGTTGAAAATTGCTCAAACAATATATTTTAAATGTACCCACTGCAAAGGAGATAAGCACTGAAGCAATAAAAATGTTAATTACTTGATTTAGTCATTCTGTAAAGTACACACATCAAAGCACTGAATAACAAAATTTTCAATTTTTGTCAATTAAAATACTATTTATTTATTTACTTTATTTATTTAATTAATTAATTTATTTTATGTGTATGAGTGTACCATCTGCACGTACGTTGGTGCACCCGTGTCGTGCAATGCCGCGGAGGTCAGAAGAAGGCGTAGGATTCCCCTGGAATTGGAGTTAAAGACGGTTCTCGGCCACCATGTGGGTGCTGGGAATCGAACCCAGGTCCTCTGCAAGAGTAGTTGGCGCTCTTAACCGCTGAACCGTCTCTCCAGCCCCTCATACAACATTTCTTAGTGAAATTTAGACTAAAGGAGATAAACTAAACAATGATCTCAAAAGACTTTGCAAAATTAAACATCCATTGTCATAGTGCTCTTAGATAAGCAGGTATACAAGAGATCTTATCATCCTACCTAATGGTGAAAGCCTAAGTGTTCTTTTCTGGGATCAGAAACAAGGCACAGATGTAT